>VDFB02074460.1:0-30624 GCA_007258455.2 Sequoia sempervirens
TACCTCTCTTGATATCTCTACGCCTTTGAGTCTCCTTTTTAGACCAATTAGTTCACTAACATATAAATTTGAGGACGAAATTAACAAAGTTGAGCTAGGACTATATTGGTCATGTCTATCCTTGACCTCAACCTCTAACTCTACCTCCACTTCTCATTGCTTCACCCCTTCAATTCTCTTGATATGGTTTTCAACAACCCTTTTATGGTTTTCTTTTCATTCTATACATGTCATTACTTGCCCTCAAGACTACCTCAAAGTTGACTCTTGCTTCAATAAAGCTCGTTACCTTTGGTAGGAATGTGACAAATTTATTGCTCCCCAACCAATTTAACTTTCTTACTATTTTGGCTTGCCTTTGTTGTACAAGCCTCCTATATTGCTTGGTATTTACAAATGTTAGCTTTTCTCCTATTTCTGCTTCTTTGACTTGCGTGCATCTTTATTTTTTAGGGTGAGTACCTCTAACACCCTTGCATTTAAGAATGAGTGAGAATTTAAATGTATGATACTAACATATTATCTGGAGTGTTTTTCCTTACTCTTTCATGTTCCCCAACCCCTCAAACATCCATATTCCTCAAATGAAACATTATCTATATTTTGATATTTTTGCTATTAAACCCACAAATAGTGCCACAAAACCGACCATGCAATTGGCTAAAAAACCAAAACCCTACTCAAAAAATTGAATGAGAAACTCACCTCGACCTGCTAAAATACCGCCTCGGAGCACTCCCGCGCCAGTTGCCGGACCCACTGATTCCGGATCCGTCGCAGCGAACCGTAAACGTAGATGCTACAAAACCCCAGGCTACACAGAAACTCCTCGGAAGAAACCCTTCAAACTCGCCCAGACCGTTAGAAGAAACTTAGGATTATAAAAACAGCGACAGCAATGTTTGGTCTCCAAACATAACCACCGAACACTCGTCGTAAAATTGAGTTCAAATCAAATGTGAAGTTTGGTTAGGGAGAGCATCGTCAACCAGAAGGAAGAAAGTTTGTTCTCTATCTGCACATTTGTATTTCTTTAAAATCTTAAATAGCATGAGATAAACCTCAACTACCAAATCTGTAATGTACATATTCACATTCAAAACTATTATGTCCTCTATCTCTAGATCTGGATTTCCTTGAAAAACTTAAATAGTATGAGATAAACCACAACAACACATTCCGTAACGTACACATTTACATCAATACTAATATGTCAGGCTCAGTTTAAACGTCATCTTAACACTGCCAACATTAAGTTCCACGGAAGTGCAACAATTTCTCATGGTATCTTGAACGATCCAGGGTATCTTGAACGATCCAGGGAATGGTAGTTATGAAGGTTAATTTTGTGAGTATGTAAGGGTTGCATGAAATGTTGTACGAAATTTTTAAATTTTTTTTTGAAATGTGGATCAGTCTTTTATTTATTTATAATTAAGGTTTGGAGGTGTGACTCGTCACACAACTTGTCACATCAGCACATCTATTGAGAAGTGTCTCAATTTTGACTTTTTAAAATTTGACGAAAATTTAATCATGGTATTCTAGTAGTTGAACAAAAAAACATCATTTGTTGCTTGTAGAATATCATATTTTTATTTAAAATATAACTTATATACAAATAAATGGACGAAATATCTATGGGTAACTATAAATCTTTGTTATCTCTAATTTTTATATGAAACACAAATGAATCAATATTTGAACACAAAAAAACTATTTATTGTTATAAAAACAACACATTATAATTTAAAATACAACTTATATTCAATAAAAATAGGCCAATAATTGAACACTAAAACTTTTTGACAATCCTATCATTTTCTGTGGGTGGAAAATAATGCCTTCCAATGTTTGATTCTTATTGATGACTAATTTTCAGATTGTCAATCAGAACGTCAGTTTCTTGAAAGCTTCAAACAGTGGTTTATTGCAGATAAAGAAAGTTTTCCCTCTACCTGCAAATCTGTAATTCATTTTAAAAACTTAAAATAGCACGAGATAAACCACACCCACCAACTCTGTAATGTACACATTCACAATCACAACTAATATGTCAAGCTCACTCTTAAACTCATCCTAATAATGCCAACATAAGTAGCATGATTTTATCGTCACTCCAATTGCATCAATTTCCACAGAAGTGCAACACTTTCACACGGCATCTGCAAGAATCTTCCCAGATTTCGTAAAAGATCAAAAATAGTTGGGAAAGTCAAATTTATTAGATAGTAGTTAATTGCAATACTCTCATTGGGTCAGATGACGAATGCAACAAAAGCGACCATACTTGGAGCTCATCTATAAATAGTCTACAAGAATTCCTTTATTACACACATATAGGAGGAGTTAAGCGTGAATTTAATATCAAATATAAAGCAGGAATTGGATCGATTAGCGGGTATGGAGACTCTATTTCTTGTGATTTCTTGCCTGCTAATTCTTACAAATCATCAGCAGCTATACTGTTCAGCGGCAACGCAGAATTTGGGTCAGAAATTCTTTCAATCTTTAGTTTCAAACCAATAATTTTAAGTTGATTAGACAGAGATGTATTTGCAAACTTTAAGCATAAAGATTCTTTAATCCCTTCTGACGCTTTATGCCTGATGTTTACAGAATACCCATTTCCGTTTATGACAGCAGATGCTGAAAAGGCAGCTGCAAAAACATATGATTACATTGTAGTTGGAGGAGGTACAGCAGGGTGTCCTCTGGCAGCAACACTGTCACAGAACTATTCTGTTTTGGTATTGGAAAGGGGAGACTCTCCCTATGGAAATCCGGACGTTGCAGACAATAAAGGCGTTTTCAAGCTTTTGGGGAACGCCAGTGAGTTCCCTTATGTCGCTGAGGGATTTGTCTCAGAAGATGGAGTGCAGTTGGCAAGGGCAAGAGTTCTGGGAGGCGGAACAGCCATCAACGCTGGCTTCTACAGCAGGGCAAGCCTTGAGTATATTCGGAAGATGGAGTGGAATGAAAAGCTTGTAAATGAGTCGTATGAATGGGTGGAGAAGATGAATGCCTTCAAACCAAACAAGCTCTTTCGGTGGAGTTCTGCTGTGAAGGATGCACAGTTGGAAGCTGTATTGCTTCCTTACAATGGGTATACTTTGGATCATTTGGAGGGCACCAAGATCAGTGCTTCATCTTTTGACAACAATGGAAGGAGACACACAGCTGCAGATCTTCTCAAGTATGCAAATCCAGATAACATTGTAGTTCTTCTGAATGCTACAGCCAGTAGATTATTCTTCGATACCTCATCAGGTACATTGACATTTACATTTTCATGTTCTCCTTATTTTCAAAGAAGTTTTAAATGGCCTGTTTGCTGTGCTTAACATAGTGGCTAGTTATTTGGAGACTTTGGGTTTTAAGTGCGTACCAATTCTCTATTACTTCATATTATTATGTCAGAGACATTCTTTTATTTTGAGTAATAGAATATTTGGATTTATGTTTAATTAAAAAGATATTATATTTGTGAGATTGATTTGTTGAGATACGATGTTTGATCCAATAATGTTTTTTTTTGTTTATATGTGATATTTTAATTTTCAATGGATATTTTTTTTTTTAATCTATTTTTAACATTAGTTATACAATTATGTGATGTAGGAAAAGTAAAGGTTATTGGCGTGGAGTTTATGAGCAGCATTGATGGTCTCTCTTACCAAGTATTAATTGATCAATCGCACATCAAAGTGAGGTAATTTTGTCAGCAGGAAGCATAGGTAGCCCCCAACTTCTCTTATTAAGTGGAATTGGCCCATCACAACAACTGAGAGAATTGAATGTTACTATACATTTAGATTCAAATTTCGTAGGAAAAGGCATTCAAGATCCACCACATGCAACATTTACTATTAAATCCCCTAAGCCCCTTGAATTTGCTCAAGTGCAAGTAGTAGGTATAATAGACAATTCACATGTCTATATTGAGTCTGCTAGCTTTTTACAAAAAGAAAATGCCACAACCTATCAATATCTAGCATTTATTCTTGGCAAGGTGGCTTTTCCCTTATCAAGGGGTGAGCTACAACTTAGAACTAAAAACCCTCAAGATAGTCCATCTGTAAGGTATAACTACTATTCTCATCCCTATGATCTACACGAATGTATGTTTGGTGTAAAGGTACTATCAAATCTTAGCAAAACAAATTCTATAAACCAATTTTCATTTAAAGGTAGTGGAAACTCTAGTACCCTTCGATACATTGGGTCAATATTACCTCAAAATCAATCATACAATAAAGCCTTCGCCAAGTTTTGTAGAGATACACTAGCAACAGTTTGGCATTACCATGGAGGGTGTCAAATTGATTATGTGATTGACAAAAGACATCATGTAAAAGGTGTTGATAATCTAAGGGTTGTGGACAATTCAATTTTCAAGGATAATCCTGGAACAAATCCACAAGCCACTACCATGATGCTTGGAAGGTATATATTTTAATTTTGTAGGCTCTCTTATATTTCAATCATTAATATTATGATATTAATGTCAAGTTTTTATGTACACACCATATGCAAGTATATAGGAGTTCATATTCTTCAAGAACTTGTGAACAATTGAAGGCATTCAACCATTTCTAAGTATCAATAAAAATAAAGTGTTACACACTTATATGTGTTTCATAGATTAATGGTCATGATACCAAACACTGTCATTTATAATTATATACTCTAATTATTTCTTAGTGAAACCTTTGAAAATGGATTGGTATGAGTGAGCTGATTTAATTTGTTATTAAATGTTGTGTCATACAATAAATATTTGACTATTTTTAAACCTAATTTCTTATTTATACTAATTTACATTTAAAAAATAAGTAAAAATTGACGATGCTTATAAGCCATAGAATAAATACATTGAAATTGGAAATAAAATTCTATCAACTTGTAGCTTAGGATAATCCAATACAATGCATCTAAATAAGCATATATTAGTTTAGATACATAAATCATTATTTTACATCAATAACTGAAATAATTGAAAATGGGAAATGCAAATAAAAAATTATTGTACTTAGAATGATAATCAAAGATAACTCTAAAAATAATATGGATTTTAATCTGATGTATCTTGCAATCTACAATAGTAGAGAACATATTGCTTTAATTCACTTAAGAATCATAATATTCTATTATGACTATGTATGCTCAAGATTGATTTTTCAAAGATGAGTCTACAACTTGGATATCGTTCTATTCTTATAAAATTGACTCATGTAATTTTTAGATAATTTTCTAAGTTCACCTTATATTTTTGTTATCTATAAGGAATAATAGTATTCATAAATAATTTTACATTAGGTTTGTATACAATAAATTTGTGAGGGGTTTTTACCTTGTTCAACCCCTTAATAATAGAAAAAATCAAGGGCAACACTCTTCTATCATGTAAATGCTCCTAGATAATTGTAATACTAGATTTCTTTTATACCATCAATGTAAGTGTCTAGATGTAATACATCTCCTTATAATTCAATGGTAGGAATGAATATATTGAATTCATTTCAATACAAGGAAATAGATATGTACGTATTATAAAATTGTGTTTGCTTAGCCATATGTGGGAAGGGTAACTTAAGTGGGAAGTAAAATAAAATTTAAATAAACTAAATGAAATTAGGGCAATACAAGTTTTTAATTGAGAGAATGATAAAAAAATAGTCCTAAGAAAGAAAGGTCCTAAATGTAAACGTTATTTTTTTTTAATAATAAATCATGATATGAAGGGATAGGTATTATGTTCCCAAAGTGTAGGAATGGAAAATTAACATGTAAAATAGAAGAGACGATTCCTCCCAACATACAAATATAAAAAAATAATCTCAATTTTGTTAGGAATTAAATTAGTCCATGACATACAATAATGTAATGAATAACAAACTGATATGTTAATGCTAATTTTTTAATTAGATGTTACTTATTAGTGAAGTTAGTTGTTGGGTAGTTTTAGGTTGAAAGGATTTGTAAATCTATTGAAATGTAATAATGGAATGTTAATGTTAAAGATGATTAATTGACTTATATATTAGAGAATATGGATCTTCTTCATGTTGTAATTTTAATATGGTATTAGAGTGGATTTTTCGGACCTCTCTATTCACCATCCATTTAATTATCCTCCCCTCTTCAAACTGGTTCATATAATTATGATGTAGTGATGAGCATGTGTTGTAGCCGCTATTTTTACTACTCACCATTCTTGGATTTAATTTTTAGTTATGTAGTGTAGACTACATTCAAATCTATGACATTTTTCATCTATTTGTGTTTTCTCTTCTCTCATTCTTGTTTACTTTTCATTGTTTTCTCTCCATTTTGTTCATTTTATATCTAAAAGCTATATATAATGTAGTTTATTTTTATTTTTATCCATTAAGAATCCATGCAATGTTTTCATATAGAGTTTGTTGAGCTGAAAAAGTATTTTGATGTTTCTCTATGCTATTGAGAATAATATTATTGGGATTGTAGAAAAGTGCAAGTAGTTAGGATGGTTTGAGGTTGTTAAGGAGAAGAAAAATTTAAAAGAAAAGGATTTGAAATACTTATTTTTGTGTGTAATTATTTTCCCTAGTGTAGCAAATTTGAAATGAATAATAATCCTAGTGTTTTAATAAATTATGAACACATTTTGTTAGAGATAGATATTATAGAATGAAAGATAATAAAGGATTTATGTGAATGTCTACAATATCATATGGAGTACATGGTTTTAAACCAACATACAAAATATTATGTCATCAAGGGATGCTTCACTTAGATAGTTCGAGTACATGGCCTATTTACTTCTTTAGTGGAAGATGTGTTTATTATATATGTGGGTATTTTTGGGTATTCTCCATCTAAACCAATTTCATTATCACCACATCCAAGACTACCATTGTTAGAAAAGAGAAAATGTATTTGAGATTTAGAGCTTGTAAAATATGTGAAGTTATGAAATTTTTTTTCAATAAAATAAACACATTCAATAAGTGATTTATTCAATACAAACATGGATCAACTATAGTTTGAGTGAATAATAGTTTTCTTTTATATAAATGAATGTTCACACTCTATATTGGGCATTTAAATTCAAGTATAAAAATGATCTTAACCAATACATAAACAAACAAAGATTACAAGAAATTAAATAAGAAACATAAGGAAAATATGTCTGAATAAAAGAGGAAATATACAACATAGTGTTTACATGGAGAAATCCTTTCAAGAAAAACTCTACCAAGAAGAGAGGCACAATTCTATATTATCCTGAAAATAGAGATTACATACAATCCTTCATTTCTCCTTACTAGTCTTTAATCCTTTACAATAAAAGTTTCTTACTTGTTAATTTCTACACCTTTTTTCCACCTCAAGCCTTGCTTATATACCCTTTTTACCCCCTAAATGGGGCATAACAATTGTTTATCACATCCCAACACCCCTCCTTTAATAAAACTTGAGCATTAATGATATATGATAATGTAGCTTGTAACTAAAATTGTACTAATCTACCTTTTTGGGCACATTATTGTTGTTAATTCCTAAGTGGTTATTGTTTTTAACCACAAGATGTTTTATATATAATAATAGCCATACAAAGTGATAAGAAAACCTCATAGGAAGGTGGGCACCCAAAACCACCATAACCTCCAAGATTCCCTTTCAGTGAATAGTAACTTACTATTGGTAATTTTAAATTCGTTACCAACCCATAATGAAAATTAATTACCGCACCAATGAGACCTTGATGGTGATAATTATTGTTAATGGTGAATCCCTCATACCTTATGAATTATTTGAAAATATTATTATTAATTAAATACATAGTATTGACAAGGTTGATGTCAGCTTAATACCAATATTTTCCCACTTCACATCATACATTATAAATGCATCCATAGGTATATATAGGTCAACTAAGTTTAGTATGTACATTCTTCTTCAATCTTCTTCAAATCGATCATCACCAATAATTTTATAAAAATGGAATTTTATAACCACATTCTTAGTCCACATGTGATACATAAGATTCTTGCATAAAAAACTGCACTCTAGCTAACATAGCCAATTCGAATTGTCACACAATTGAAACCAATACATTTACACAATATTGTAACCAAATTTCCTCCTTGGAGAAATGGATAGTATCCATATACTCTATTTTAGTAGTGGATAAAGAAACCTTGCACTACCTCTTATTAATCCAACTCACTATTCCTCTAAATAAAGTAAACACATACCCATTAGTGAATCTTTGATTTTTCAAGTCACTTGCCCAAATAGTATTAAAAACCTTGTATTTAAAATGTCTTAATCATACTATTAGTAATAGAATAAAACAAAAAAATAAAAATCACCATTCAAATATATGAAAACCCTTTTCACATAATTATAATGTTCTCTACTAGGGTTAGACATAAACCATCTCAAAATTTCCACTAATTGAGCAATATATCTAGTCTAGTGTAAACCATTGCAAACATCAAAATTCCTACATCACAAGAATAGGGTACACTATAAATATCCTAAATATCATCTTCACTCTTAGGAAACATATCTAATGAAATAACAGTTCTAACTTGTAAGGAATTATAATCGATTTACAATTATGTATACTCAATCTATTCAAAATAGCATTAACATGCTTACTTTGTGATTAAAAAAAGTTGTACATATGTTTATGTAATCTCTTCTCATTTTCATTTCCAATATATCCCTTGGTTCCCTTAGATCATTCATTTAAAATGCATTTTAAAGTTGATCTTTCAAGTCACTAATCATACCCTTGGTGTTACTAAAGATAAAATACCATCCACATTCAAGGTAACAACTATTATAGTATTTAAATAAATTGATATTCTTCATATCTTATGATGCCCAACTTAAAAAAAAATAAGCCAAATTTTTGATAACACATCTAAGTTAATTTATTTAAACCATTAAAAGACCATTTTAACTTACAAATTGATTTTTCTTTCCATTTTACCTCAAAACCTTTAGGATAATGCATACAAATTTCCTCTTGTATATCCATGAAAAAAATGTATTTATTGTTGCAAGTATGAAGATTTTATCATTGATGTCAATAGGAATGTATGTTGGTTGGTGTTGTCATAGATGTCAACTATGCATTGAGGAAGTTTTTTGCATGATGAAGATGTCGAGGATTTTGAGAAATTTGTGTAAAAGAGGAAAATAGGTGGTTGAAATTTGTGCATGTGTTGTTGAGATATTGAGGAAGTGTTGTGAGTACATGGAGGTATATTTTTTTTTGTGTCTGAAGTTGAGTTGGAATGAAGTAATGATCTAAGATAATGTCTTTAGTACTTGGTTTCGAAGTGCTTTTGAGAAAATTTGATAAACAGAGTAAACAATGTTGTGCAAGTGTTCAAAATGTGCTCCTAGACATGCTCCACATTCCTTCTATGTTAATGCTATGCCTGTATAGATATGATATGTTGTTCAATGTTGTTAGAGGTTGCTATATTCAAAATTTAGGTTTATAGATAACTATGCAAAGTGAGATATTGTTAGCACTGGTGAGTCAACCATTTTTTTAGTGATGTTTTTTGTGGCGTAGTAGAAATGTATTTGATCCACATTTCTCCACAGTTTGGTTGAACAAGATGTGCAGATTCAGGAAGTTTCTTATAATTTTTGTATCTTTTATAATTCAAGGTTTCACTTGATTGGTATAGTACATTATGTGTTTCATGCATCAGTGTACGAATAAGGTTTACCAACTGTTTTGAATTAAAGTATTTGTATGATGTGAGCTTCAATGAAGTTTTTTATGTATATCAGGTGATTTGAAGAGTAGTCTAGATTGTGTTCAAGTTAATTTTGTTGTCCAAAAGTTTTGGATTGATTTAAGGAAGTGTATACATAATGCTTATGGTGTTCAACATAAGTATTGGTCGACCCTATGTTAACACTACATGTGAGGCTTTTGAAAGCATTTTTTGGTGTGTTGGGATCCTTTTAGGTCCTAATTAAGGATTTATATGGGTCACCTTCATTCATATCCACTACATGAATGTTTAGGTGCCGACCTAATTTGAAATTTTAAATGTAACAGGTATTTTCTGACCTTGGAGATTTTTTTTTAGATTAAGGATGATATAAATAAGGGTTGTGTTGTTGTGAGATGAAGGAGAGAATCAAGAAAGAGTCAAGATTGATGCGAGTGATGTGTGTGATGCGAATTTGAGTAGAGTAGTGTGAATTTCAAGTATTTGGATTCTTAAAAGTAGTGAGATGAAGGCATCTGAAATCTTTCATACAATACTATGAAAGTGTTGGATAAATTGTGGTGGACTCCTTGTTTCAATGAGAATTTTTTCTTTGTGTAACATTTCTCTTCTATCTTCTTGTGTTCTTTTTGTGGTAGTGAGCCCTGACTATGAGCCTTTTTGGATAGTGAGTCATATTATGGTAGTGAGCCCTTATACCAATTTTGAAAATACTTATATTGTGAACTAATCCTCACCCTAGTTTTTCCCTTGTTGGGTTTTCCATGTAAATTTAGTGTTTTTATTTAAGTTTCTATTATCTACATTTCATGTTTAATGAAACTAACAAAATAAGGGTTTAATGAATGCATGTGGATCTGCTTATTATTGAGAGTTATGATGTTTTAATTTACTAAAACTAATTCACCCCCCTCTCTCAATTGTCTTGTTCATTCAACAATTGGTATTTTAGGAAGGTTCCTTGGAGAAGAGCTTAACTGCTTAAGGTAGATTCGGGATGGCGTAGCAAATTGATTGTCTTAGATTTGATGGAACAAACTATGCATTCTAGAAGAAAAATATGAAAGGATATCTATTGATTCTTGGATTTGAATTTGAAAAGGAAACAAAGAATCAGTATGTTCCTCCTGCAAATGGTTCAAGCACAAGTGATAAGATCAAGGCACATGAGGTAAATGCTAAAGAAAATTTTATTCTGACAAACAGTCTTTCAACTTCTGAATTGGCTAGTCATTAATCTTAAGACTACTAAAGAAGTTTGGGATAATCTTAAAATTATTTATGTAGGAGATGACAAGGTCGAACAAGCGAAGTTGCAGAGTTTGAAGGCACAATTTGAGACTATGTGAATGTCTAAAGATGAAACAATTTCAACCTACATGCAGAGGGTCGATGAACTAGTAAGTGCTATGAGAGGTCTTGGTGTACAAGTTAAAGAACTTAGGGTGGTAAAGAAAGTTCTCAGAACTCTTCCTGGCTCATACAGTGAAAAGGTATCTTTTATTGAGGTATTTTAAAATTTTAATACTTATTCTAGAGATCAGTTGACTGGTATACTAACTTCATTTCAAATGAGAAAGCTTGGTTTAAATAATGGTACCAAAGTGGAGACTACTTTTAAGGCTGAAAAATTAGAAAATATTGAAGATTTAGATGGATATGATCTTGATGATGTGGAAGCTAACTTTTTAAGAAGGATGAAAAAGGGAGCTAGTAAGTACAAAGGTAAACTACCTTTCAAATGTTTTAGTTGTGGTGAAATAGGTCATTATGCTTCAAGATGTCCTAAAAGAGTTATAAACAATAAGAGTAAGGAGAATAAAGGAAATATGATTAAAAGAGCTTACTATGTCAAAAAAGATATTGGTATTTCTGATGAAGAATCTAATTATGGATGTTTTGATGATAATGAATGCTTGTTCTTGGCTTTAAAAGAAGAATCTAGTTTTGCTAACTCTGAAAGTTGTGTGAAGGAAAGTCTTTTGGAGAAGAAGGATAAGGTTGAAGGTACTTTGGTTTCTAATTTTCATGTTAAAGAAGATAAGAATAATTGAATTGTTGATAGTGGATACTCTAATCACATTACCAGGGAAAAAAATAAGTTTGTCAAACTTGAAAATCATTATGGTGGATTATAGTTAAATTTGGAGATGACTTAGGAGCTAAGATTTGTGGAATAGGTTCAATCAGTTTTGATGGAAAGCATAATACTGATAATCTTTATTTATTTTTAATTCAAGGGGCAAATTCTTTTGACTGGAGCTATGAACCGGATACAACCATTCAACAATACCACCCCAATGAGGTTTGAACCTTGGTGGGAAGAACAACAATGCCATCTATAAACCATCACACCATGCCAATACCAACAATACTGATAATGTTTATTATGTTAAGGGCTTAAGGCATAATATTTTGAGTATTGGAAAAATATGTAGCAAAGGATATAATCTTGTGTTTAAGGATGAAACATGTGAGATCAGAAAAGGGTTCAGAAATGTGATTGCTGCTAGTAAAAGGACTAATGGAAACATTTATAAGCTTAAGTGTGTTGATGGTCATTGCTTTATGTCTCAAATTAATGACAGTTGGTTATGGCACCAGAGGATGTGTCACATAAAATTTTAATAATTTGGTGAGAATCAGTTTAGTTTATACAGTGAGAAACCTGCCATGAATCACAAATCCTATCAATACTATTTGCAAATGTTGTTAGTTTGGAAAAAAAGGAGTAGTTTCAAAGGAAAGGAACAATCTGATACTGGACTATTGGAATTAATTGATACACATCTATGTGTTCCTACAAGGGTGATCAATAAGTCTACAAAGTGATGGGTATTTTATGCTTTTGATTAATGATTACTCTAGAATGACATGGGTTACTTTTCTTAGAGACAAAAATAATGCATTAGATAAATTTAAAGCATTTAAAGTTATGGTTGAGAATGAAATGAATGTGAAAATCAAACTTTTGAGGTTTGAAAAAGGTGGAGAATTCACCTCCAATGAGTTTAATATGTTTTATGAAGTTTATGGAATAAGGAGGCACTTGTTTTCCCTTAGAATTTCTCAGCAAAATGGAGTGATTGAATAGAAAAAATGGAGGATTCAAGAAGCAACTAGTACTATGATGAAAGAAGAAAATCTACTAGAAGTCTACTAGAGAGAAGTAATTCATACTGATATTTACATACTTAGTATATTTCAAGAAAAATCTAACAACACAAAGGCTCAGGCTATGAGTTTTGGTATAGAAGGATTCCTACTATGAAGTACTTTAGAGTATTTGGAAGAAAATGGTATATCAAGAGAGATGAAGAAAACTTAGGAAAGTTTGATGCAAGGTTTGATGAAGGTATCTTCCTTGGATATTATACTAAAAACAAATGTTACAAATGTTACAACAAAATAATGAGAAAGATTGTTGAAAGTGAAAATGTTAAGGTTGACGAGAACTTGTAGAATTCAATTGTAGTAGATGGATATGTGTTAGATGAACCTGATTGCAAAAAGTAGAAGAAGAAAAAGATGATTAAAAAGAAGTGTAGAATGAAGAGGAAGAAACTCGAGAGAAGACTGTAAGACCCCCAAGTATGTGCAAAAGAATCATTATGAAGATTAGATCATTGGAGACAAGAGGAAAGGAGTATTGATAAGGAGAAAAGCTATAAAGTTGAGGTAAATATGTGTTTACGAACTAAATTTGAACCTAAAATAGTGAGTGAGGCATGAAAAGATGAACATTGGATGAAGGCAATGGAAGAAGAACTTATGCAAATTGAGAAAAATAGACTTGGGAATTGGTTCCTAGACTGACAAACAAGAACATAATTGGAACTAGCTAGGTATTTATAAAAAAGTTGAATGAGAGTCGAGAAGTAGTAAGAAATAAGGCAAGACTTGTGTGTAAGGGTTACTCACTAGTGGAAGGAATAAAATTTGAGGAGAAATTTGTCCTGTGGCTAGGATGAAAGCTATCATAATTTTTTTGGCATTTGCAACATATAAGGAATTTAAAGTTTATTAGATGGATGTCAAATTTTGTTTCTTAAATGGAGAGTTGGCAGAAGATATTTACATGAAACAACTGGAAGGATTTTAGTTGCCAAATCAATCAAATATGGTTTGTAGATTGAAGAAGGAATTATATGGATTGAAGCAAGCACCTAGAGCTTTGTATGCAAGATTGAATAGATATTTGATACATCAAGGATTCAGTAAAGGCAACACAAATAGTAATCTTTACTTCAAAATTGAGGAAGAAAAAATCTTGATAGTGATTGTATATGTGGATGATATTATTTTTGGTGGAAATGAAGCTATGTGTAAGAAATTTGCTGAAGAGATGTAAAAAGAATTTGAAATGTCAATGTTTGGGGAGATTAATTTCTTCCTTGTGCTGCAAATCAATCAAACAGATAAAGGGATTTTCATTTCACAGTCTAAGTATGTCAAAGAGATGTTGAAGAAGTTTGGAATGGAAGATTCCAAATTGGTATTCACTCCTATGGTGACTGGCTATAAGTGTAGAAAAGATGATGATTCACCTAAGGCTGATCAAAGCAAATATAGATCTATGATTGGTGGACTACTATATATAACTACTAGTAGACCAAATATCATGCATGGAGTTTGTCTTGTGGCTAGATTTCAAGAACCTAAAGAAACACATGTTGCAACAGTGAAGAGGATATTTAGATATTTAAGAGGCTCTCCAGATTATGGCTTGTAGTATCCTAAGGATACTAATTTCACATTAAGTGCTTATATAGATGTAGATGGGATGTTGGTTGTGTTGATGATAGAAAAAGTAAAAGTGGTGGTGCATTCTTTCTTGGATGTATCTATCGGTGTCATGGTTGAGTAAGAAGCAAGATTCAACAATATATTTATCCATTGCAGAGGTTAAGTATATTGCAGCAACATCCTACTGTACACAAGTTTTGTGGATGAGATAGACATTGAAGGATATCAGAGTTGTATATGATGAACCTATTTCTATCTTTTCTGATAACAAAAGTGCAATTAACAAATTTTAAAGAATCTAGTGATGCATTCAAGGACAAACAATATATTAATAGGTATCATTTTTTGAGAGAGAAGGCTATGAAGAATGAGGTAAAACTTGAGTATGTACCTACAAAGGATCAAATTGTTGACATAAATTTACTAAGGATCTTCCTAAGGACACTTTTGAGTATCTTCAAGAGAAGTTAGGGTTTATTACCCCTCCATTGAACTAGATTCATATGGAGATGCATCAGTCCAGTGGATCCATGGATCTCTCTTTTCTGGACTGATGTTGGTGGCTACCTCTCAGGGGGAGTGGGTAGTGTCATGTGTTGTCATTGTTGTAGAGTTGTTGAGTTGACTGGGTGTACTCCTAGAGTTAGTATTCAAAGTAGGTATTTTTGCATAGTGTCCAAGGGGAGAACAATGCAAAAAACATTATCCTTTTCCATTTATGTCAAAGGGGGAGAGAGTATCATGTGAAAAAGTGAAAGGTATTAGGGGGAGAAAGTTGTGTATATTTTCTAATAATTATTATCAAAAGGAGAGAGAATCCTGGAAGGAAGAGAAAGCAAGAATGTTTTGAAGGCTATCTAATCTAGAAAAGGGAGAGTGTGTATGTCGTCTTTGATGGTTTTTCACATCTTGTGTTTCCATCAATGACAAAGGGGGATATTGTTGCAAGAATGAAGGTATTGTCATTGATTTCAATAGGATGTCTACTAGTTGGTGTTGTCACTAATGTCAACTACATGTTAAGGAAATTTTTTGCATGATGAAGATGTTGAGGAATTTAAGAAAATTTGTGAAAAAGAGGAAAACAAGTTGTTATAGGTTGTGCATGTGTAGTTGAGATATTGAGGAAGTGTTGTGAGTACATGGAGCTATCTTTTTGTTGTAGTGTTTGAAGATGAGTTGGAATGAAGTAATGAGTTGAGATGATGTCTTTGGTACTTGGTTTCCATGTTCTTTTGAGAAAATTTTATAAATAGAGAAAAAATTGTTGTGCAAATGTTCAAAATGTGCTTTGGGATGTGCTCAATGTTTCTTCTATGTTGATATTATTCATGTGTGGATATGATATGTTGTTCAAGGTTGTTAGAGGCTACTATATTGATAATTTATGTTTCTAAATGTTAGAGGTTGCTATATGATATGTCCAACCTCTATACATTGGTAACATGTGCCTCCAAATCCCCTTCCTTTACTCTTCTAGAATAGCCTCTTCCCCTACTGTTATGACTTGATTCCTCCTTACATGAAGTGCTATTTGAGTCCTCAAAAACTTGTTTTTCTTTTCTATTACTTGATGGTTCACTTCGCATGATAGACCTTCCTCTTCCTCTTGCATTTTTTTTTGTAAAAGGCCAAGGCCTAACTATTTATATATTAATACATTTAAAAACATTACAACCATAATCATATTTATAGTACTAATTATATCATTTTATCCATATGTATCAAAATTGTGCCTAATATATATGACAACTAAATATTCTCTTCTTGTAAAACAAGAGTTGGAATTGCATTCAAAATTTCTTCCCTAGCACTCTCAAGCTGATCTGAGTTACTACTTGATGTTGCCAACAAAATTGAAAAGAAATCAATCCCTTCACATTTAATATCATATTCCATTGTTAATATTTCACCCATTTGACTATCAAGTATTGAAACAATTGTATTCTTTTCTTTTTTAACCTATGTTGATCTATGAAAAACTTTGTATTTTTATCACCCTCTTTCAATCACAATTCACAAGACTTTTGATGCCAATAAAACTTTTCCCTAGCTGCAAGCTCTTCCCACTCTTCTTGCAACTTTTTTCAATTAAAAAGAAGTTGGATTCAAACCATTTACAATTATCTCAGCATTAACCTTTACAAGTTATTTAAAAATAACCTCTTTCTAATGAAAAACATTCTTAAATACAGTAGCATTCCAATGCTTGATCTTACCCTTCACATACATTAACTTTCAAGATAGATGAAACATGAAAGTGCCTTCCACCATAGGAGCCTTTATCCACCATTCACACAAAAAATTGAAAAAATATGGATACCAAAACCACATCATTTCAAATTAAAAGAGGATTTCAGATTAATGACAGTCTTTTTGTTTGCAATGTTGAATGATAAATGGAAATGATCATATCCCACCCAAGGTGATATTTTTGATGATAAATAAAAAAAATTGGTTATCCAATTCAAAGAGATCAAAAACCTATCCAAACACAACAATTTGATCAAAATATTTGCATTTATTTGTCCAGGTATAATTTCCATTGTTTGGTTTTATATCAGAAAGTGCATTGCTTTAAACAAATTCATTAAAATCCTCCAATGTTTTATCAGGAGGAATAATTCCACCCTTTTTCTCAAAAAAATCATGTATAGCATTAAAATTTCCAACTAGAATCACTTTTTCAAAATCTAACTGATATAATGATTGATTTAACTCTCCCCACAACTATTTCTTACACGTCATAGAATTCGGCGTGTAGATATTGTAAAGCTAGAAACTCAAATCAAAATGTGACACCTTTAGTAATTACCAATGTTGATTATTTGTTGAACATTCTGCTAACAAAGAATTATGATTCCACAAGGCAACCAAACCACCTAATGCACCTTGAGGAATTGAATGACAAGAATTCCACCTCACCCATTTTTTAATGATAGAATCAAAATTTTATTGTGACAACTTTGACTCCTAAAGTAACACGATGTTTGCTCCACAATCATCAATTTGATGCTTGATACGAGCTCTCTTGTTAGGTTCAATAATTCCCCTAACATTCCATGTTTTAATACTTCCATCCAAATTGGTTTGTTTCCCCATAGCTATCCCCTCTTGCAACTTGACAACATTAGATTTTCTACCTCTTTTACTTGGAGACTTCTGAGCAATTGGTGATTGAGCAGGAGTTTGCGAAATTGACAAAAATATGAGAAAAATAAAAGTCTAAAGATCCCTCTATAGACTCCAAACTATAACTGAGAGCATCTAATGCTCTGGAAAAAGCCTTTTCCCCTTGTTCTTCTAATGAGGGGCCAAATAGAATACCAGACTTAACCAAAAAAATTTGTTCAACAACTTCCCTAGTTTCCTGAATGATTTCATCAATAAAATAATTACCAACCATAGAAAGAATATTATGAGCTATTCTCTCCAAATTACCATCATCTAACATTTATTGCATCTCCAAAAAGCCAAAAGAGTCAACAAACTTCTCCTCACAAAACCCCTCAGTAGAATTTTGACAAAGCTAACTTCTCCTGTGCATTTTATTCCACCTATTACTCATCCAATACTGCACACACATCCATAACCATGTTCCAAATCTCCCATTTTGGCATACGTAGGGAGGATGAGGCAAGTGTATTTGGAATCTAGCTTACACCTCTGCATCACCTTTGCTTCATAGTTTTTAAAGCCTTTTAACAAATCCATTATGTTCATATTCTAGGAATGTGCATTCCATGCTCAGCCACGTTTAATTATCCATTTCCCTGGCCATTCTTAGCCCTACCATTCTTAACCTTGCTTCCATATTTCACATTCCCCCTTGCTCAATCATTCCCTATCGACCTTAGCTACTCATAGCCTGAGGAAATAATGTTTGTCTCAATTTCCCTGACATGTGCCTTTATGGAGGTTGCAGGTCCATGTTTGTCTACATGCCATATCATTTCCACATGTTGCAGTCTTCTAATGCAGAAGAATGGGTTGCCATACCTTCACGTGAAAAATGGAATGGGTACCATTCCTTATTAAATGTGTGCTCTCCCCTCGATCCCTTCTTTCCTCATTTCATTTATTTATTTTGTTTTATTTTTTGTTCACCTAGGGGAAATGTTCCAATTTCCACCCATGATCCAATTGTTGTTTACTCCATGCTTCCCTTACCCCCCAATAACCATTTATATTTTAGTCATTACATTGTTTTAATTATGCCAATAAAAAATTACAAATTGCACCAAAATATGTTCACTACTAACTGTGTAGCTAACAATATATCTATATCTATATATATATATATATATAAACACATGTATTGATACATATATGTTTTCAACACATGACAAGTTGCACAAAATAAAGTCATTTTTGCATTAATTAAAGTACATTTTTATTTACAATTACCACTCTATGTAAGTGTCTCAAAGCTTCAACTACTTTGTATTTACATGTATATATGAATAGTTAATGGTGCATAATGTCACATAATATAAACCATTATGAAAATTTAATGGTGCACATTATGACATAATATCAAACATTTATCATCTTTATGATCTATCAATTGCACATTCACCCACACTTCCTATCACATATTCATGCATTAACTCCATCAACTTTTCGTACCTGCACACATAGTTAATGGTGTAAGGCTCCCTAATAAACCGGAAAACATATTATAATTCATATATATGACTGAATTTATGCAAGCCACCTATTTTTTTAATTAAACCAAATATAAAATTTATTTCCTAAAAGCCACGGAAAAACTCGGGCATAAACAACCACTTCAAAATGAAATGATAGATCATTTCCCACGAAAATTCAATTTACACATTCAAATGATTTTAAAAGAGGGAATTTCTAGGGTCATTTTCATTATGAATTCTCCTCTTCTTTCACTGAATATCCTTTGCAAAATTCAGATCTTACTAAGGAAACCTATGCACATTCCTCTTAAAAGGGAGCTTATTCAGGTCGATACACCAAGGATAACTAAATTCATGTTTTTATTTATCAATGTACTATTTTATGTTTATGTTCTCTATTTAATTATTCAATATACTCTTTTATATTTATAGACTCGGTGTTTACATTATTTTGAGGCATACAAATTATTGAGTTTTTAGTCATTTGTTCAAATTAGCATTATCCATTATTTAATCATATCACAGTTACATTTTTATCACTTGCATACGCCATGCATTGATCAAAGATAATAACAACATTATCCTTATCAAAGCTTTCAAACTGTATATAATGCTCCAATGAAAAATATTATTGTTGTGCATGCAATATTGTAAGGATGATTTGATGTGGGAATGTTACCAGTACTACCCCAATTTATTACAATTATTTGGCAGGAAAGCGGGAGCATTGAGAGGCGAACCAAGTATGTGGATTACCAACATACCAACGAAGCTATGTTTGTTAACACATTAAACTATATAGGGCCATTTTGCTCTAATAAGAATATATCATTGTCTGCAAATACAATGATTACAATTTGTAGACAATGATATATTCTTATCAGATTGTATGTATGTATATATATATATAAACAATATGATTAATTATCACTATCAAAATTTAACAAAATTATAGATTAATTATCAGATTATATATATATACATATATATAATTAATCTAATACTAACTAATCTCATAATTAATCTATACTATTACTCAATTCATCTATTTTTCAGCCATATATATAAAAACACATATTTTTTAGTATTACTAGGTCATTTCCAAAGTAAAGTCAAAGACTTTACCTGTCATTAAAGCTTGATGTCTTCTATTGATTGTAGAGAAGTCCTCGTATTCCTGCCATTAAGAGTCAAACATACTTAAATATATTCATACAATCAAATATGCATTTGTAAGAACAAAATATTTATGAATAAAATATAACAGAAAATATTTAAACATATCATAAAGAATTTAGAGAAAAATGTCCCTATACAATTTAATGTGTTAACAAACACAACTTCATTGGCATGTTGATAATCCACATACTTGGTTCACCTCTCAACACTCCCACTTGCTTGCAAAATAATTGTAATAAACCGGGGCAGTACTAGTAACATTTCCATATCAAATCATCCTTACAATATTACATGCACAACAATAAGAGTTTTGATTGGACCATTATATGCAGTTCGAAAGCTTTAATAAGGATACTCTTGTTATTATCTTTGATGGATGATGTATGCAAGTGATAAAAATGTAACTGTGATATGATTAAATAATGGATAATGTGATAAAAATGTAACTGTGATATGATTAAATAATGGATAATGTTAATTTGAATAGCTGACTGAAAAATGAATAATTTGTATGCCTCAAAATAATGTAAACATTGAGTCCATAAATATAAAACAGTATATTGAATAATGAAACAGAGAACATAAACATAAAACAATATGCTAATAAATAAAAACATGAATTATTTATTTTGTGTATACCAACCTAAATAAGCTCCCTTTTAAGAGGAATGTGCATAGGTTGTCTTAGTAAGCTTTGAATTTTGCAAAGGATATTCAGTGAAAGTAGAGGAGAATTCGTAACGAAAATGACCCTAGAAATTCCCTATTATGAAATCATTTGAATGTGTAAATTAAATTTTCATGGGAAATAATATGGCATTTCATTTTGTAGTGGCCATTTATGCCTGAGTTCTGTTGTGGCTTTTAGGAAATCAATTTAATATTTGGTTTAACTGAAAAAATAGGTGGCTTGCATAAATTCAATCATATATATGAGTTATAATATGTTTTTTTTTTTAACTATACGTACCGACCTCAATTTTGTAAAGGATATTCAGTGAAAGCATAGAAAAATTCATAATGAAAATGAAATTGGAAATTCCCTCTTATAAAATCTTTCGAATGTGTAAATTGAATGCATTGAATTGTGGTGATTTATTTTCAAATTTGAATTTTCCTCAAAAACAATCTGTCATTTCATATTGCAATTGTCATTTATGTCTAATTTCAATGGTTCCTTGAATGAAAAATAGCTTATTTCTAATTATCAATAAACCTATTTCAACTTGCGTTTGTATGTGGGCCCACTCATTTTTACACATGGGTCCACTAGGAGGTGGGCACTTTAATCTAAACCTGACCACATTACAATGTTAACCATGTGTCGTGTATGCATTCAACAAACCACGTGTATGGGTTTACCTAACCGTGGGTTGTTAGGCATCTTTAAGCCCTAAACTCATCATCTCCTGCAATTTTCTTCCTCATTTTCACCTCTATTATCCTTCATCTCGCTTAATATATATAGGGTCATATATATTGCAAATATATATAATATGATATACATATATATCTATATAAGATTATATGGATTATATATATATATAATCTTATATAGATATATATCTATTTAATCTTATATACATAGATATCTATATCAGATTAAATATATAAATATGTTAGTTGAACATAAATATGAGTCTGAAAATCCAAAAAGTAAACAAGCATGATTGCAGAAGGCTTTAGGACTACACCCTTACATTTAGGATGTGTATGTATATCTACAAAAAAATTCAGGTAAACCTAGCTTTTACTTGTTTAAATGAAATATAACAAGGTTATATAAATTGGAAATATATATAATCTGATATACATATGTTTATATTATATATATATATATATATCTTCAAATATGGAGGTTTCAATTAATATGCTGCCTCAAAAGGATTCATCCTTCCTATTTCATCAATATGTGAAAGATTTGATAAATCTACTACACTTAGTTCCAAAGATTAGTGATGACAACCAATAATTAGTCTATAGGCTATTTGTGTCAACTTTGCTCAGAATTTTTGTCAACCTTCCCGGATTTGGACTTTTTCAACACCGAGGAAAAGGTGGCGGGTGGGTTATAACTTTGGTCAGAATTTTTGTTAGCCTTCCTATTTTTTAGGTCTCTGGCGCTGTGTTAAAGGTGGTGGACTAATTTTCTTTTAAAAGCATTTGGCACGACGATAGAGGAGGCCAGCAAAATGGCATGAGCTAGTGCAACTGTAGAGGAGGCTAGCCAAATGGCATCAACATTAATTGTTGTATGGTTTCCATGTAGTGGTAATGGTGCAAGTAACATCTATTTTAAAGTCCTCAGAAAACAAAATGAATGTCTATACAGTTATCGATAACATATTGTTGGGTTTCATTCTATGGGTTTATGTTGTTGTTGAAGGTAGTTGTGAGTGAGGAGGGAAAGCTTCTATGAAGGTGCAAGTGCATTCATCGGCTATGGAATTTTTGTGAAGGTGGTTGGAGGTTATCTTGTGTTTTTTGCATGCGTTGATGGTTGTGAAAGGTGTGGGTTGTGATAATTCTATGTTCTTTTTTTGTAGGCCATGGAGAAAGAACAAAGGGAAGAGAAAGCAAGAGGGAAGAGGTGTTATTGAAAGAAGCAGGAAGAGGTGAATATTGGAAAAACTATCTGTTGAGTATTTCTGAAACAATTTATGTTATTTTCGAAAGG
Source organism: Sequoia sempervirens (assembly GCA_007258455.2). Taxonomy (NCBI): domain Eukaryota; kingdom Viridiplantae; phylum Streptophyta; class Pinopsida; order Cupressales; family Cupressaceae; genus Sequoia; species Sequoia sempervirens. The sequence continues at coordinate 23,010 of VDFB02074460.1, forward strand.
GGATTGTTGATTGTTGCTTTGTAGCTTAGTCTAAATTTTTCGGTTTATGGTTTCTGTGTAGCCTCCACTAGTGCAAGGCAATATTGTTTGTTTTTTGTGTTTTGTGTGTTGAATTCATGTGTTTTTTGTGGGCTTTTTCATCTAGGTTACTCTTGAAACCAATATTGTTTCATTGTGTCAATTGTTGTTGAAAATACTGTATAGTTTTGTGGGTGACTATTGGCTATATTGTTCCATTTATGGCTTTAGTTTTGTGTGAATGGTTGCAAAATAGTTAATTTGGTGTGTTTTTGGCGAATCTTGAAATCATGATTTCTTGTGTTTTGTGGGTTTTGGCATGTGGGTGACTGTTGGCAATATTGGTTCATTTATGGCTTTTGTTTTGTGTGAATGGTTGCAAAATAGTTAATTTTTTGTGTTTTGGTGAATTTTTCCATCTTGGTTACCATTGAAACCAATAGTGATTCATTTAGGGTTCATGTTTTTCTGGTGAAGGTTTTGAGTCAGTCTGTTACTGGGAGCTTTCTGTGTTTTGTGGGTTTTCCATGTGAGCCATTGTTGGAAGCCATGTTTTTGTGTGTGATGGTTGCAACACAATGAAATAGTTAATGTTATATAGTTTGTGTTGTTTTAGGGTATATTGTTTCCTTTTTGATAGGGTTCTATTGAAAAAAGAGTATATAGTTTGTTTGCAACAATATTGTTTGATTTATGGTTCAGCTTTTGTGCGGATGTTTTTGTATAGATTTATCACTGTGATTTTTAGTGTTTTGCAGGTTTGGCCATATAGGTGACTATTGATAACAATATTGTTTCATTTATGTCTTTTTTTTTTTGTGATGGTTGCAATGCAAGAGAATAGTTAATGTTATGTAGCTCATGTTGTTTTGCATAAGGAATTGTTTACTATTGTTGTCTTCCTTAGGCTATATTGTTTCATTTATGGCTTCCATTTACTGTGGTGCAGGAAAAGGTGGTGGATTGGTTATGCATTTTTAAATGAAAAGCATTTGGTGCATAGATAGAGAAGGCCAGACAAATGAAACAATATTTGTTTTAACAAATAATATTGTCTTCTATAAATAGCACCTTATCAAAAATTGAAACAATATATCCTTTTCAACATAACCTTATCAAAAATGAGACAATGTAGGGTAAGTTAGACAATAACCATTGACAAAAAATGCATAAGGTCAACAATTTTACCCTATTGCCACCATATCAACTAAATGCAAGCCATAAAGAGAGACCCACGGGAAATTGAAATATATATAAATATATGTATATATGTACACATATATACATATATATTAATATTAAAATATACCCAATATAGCCTAAGGCAGAGAACAATAATCAATAATACCTAGTGTAACCAAACCTTGAATCAACAACATTAATTATTTTATTCTGTTCCAAAAATGAAATGATATAGCGTAAGGCACAACATTAACTATTTTTATTTTTTTCCAACCATAGCCACAAAATGGAAGCGATAAATTAAACAATATTGGTTTCAATAGTGACCCAGATGGATAAATATTGTATATATATACATATATATATAGATATATTAATATAGAGGAAGCCATAAAGATTCATAGCCTAAGGTAGACAACAATAATCAATAATACCTAATGTAACCAAACATTGAATCAACAACATTAATTGTTTTATTTTGTTCCAAAAAATGAAATGATATAACCTAAGGCACAACATTAACTATTTTTATTTTGTTCTAACCATAACCACAAAATGGAAGCAATAAATTAAGCAAACATTGAATCAACAACATTAATTGTTTTATTCTATTTCAAAAATGAAATGATATAGCATAAGGCAAAACATTAACTATTTTTATTCTATTCCAACCATAGCCACAAAAAGGAAGTGATAAACTAAACAACATTGGTTTCAACAACAACCTAGATGGAGAAACGCTATATATATATAGTAATAAAGAGGAAGCCATAAAGATTCACAGTGGGAAATGAAAATAAAAATATACTCATTTCTCGACATAGCCTTATCAAAAATTGAAAGAATGCCTTATTGACAAATTCCCAGGCATTTGTTTTGTTTTGTTAGGTGTTAAACAGTTGTTGTTATTACGACCATCGCCACTACATGCAAAGCATACAACAATTAATGTTGATGCGAACGAGTGTTTACTTTCCACAGCCTTCTCTATCCACACAGTCCAAAAGATACCACCCTATTCCCAAAGTAGTCAACAAATGCCTTTGCCACCTTCTCCACGACCATCAGAAGGCCAAAAATCTAGGAGGCTGACAAAAATTCTGACCATGCTTATAACCCATTTGCCACTATATTTGTATATGTATATATATGTGTGTGTGTGTGTGTATACATGTATATATGTATACACATGTGTATATATATGTATATGCATGTGTATATATATATATGTATGTGTGTGTATATATATGTGTGTATATAAATATGTATCCGTATATATGTATGTATATGTATATGTATATATATGTGTGTTTGTATATATGTGGATTTTTGTATGTATATATGTATATATGCATATATATACATATATATATACATGTATATATATCTAGATGTATATATGTATGTGTATATATGTATATGTGTATTTGAAATGTAGCCTTTCGTGGATGGAGCCTTGAGAAATATTGCTAGACCCTAGCGTTTATAAGAAGATGCTATAAAAATGAAATACTATAGCCTGTTCAAAATGTAACATAAAGAATATACATTGCCGACCACTCTGGCCAGTCATGAAATGAATATTGCTTATTACGATCAATATAGAGTACATTAGGATCTGATTCTCAATTTGACCATTTTTACTGGTTTTGTAGTCACTATCATTATTCTAAAAGGTTGTTTTTGATTAGTGGAAGAACAGGTTTTGATTGGACTTGAAACCAATAACAACAGGTTTTGAATGGACTCAAAACCATCAAGTTTTGAGGGGACCCAAAACCCACACTAAGATGAACAAGCTTCCCAAAAGATAGAGTCAAAAACATCCAGTAGTGACATAAAGACACAACAAGCCAACAGCCAGTAGGCTACCCAAAAAAGAACCAAGAGTTTACATGAATCTTGAACTCAAGATTTTATTCTAAAAGGTTGTTTGTAATGCATTAGCTCATCAAATACTACATTATGGCTCGGCTATGGTCTACAAGAATAAGAAAAAAGTGTGAAGTTTAGTGTGGTGATTATACAAAAACAAAATGAATTGCATAACATTAAGTATTTTATTCCATTGCAACAGAAAGCTAAAACTCAGAGCTACTATCCTATGCAAAAATTTTACTAGAAAGGCTAGAACATATACATCTTTTGTGTTAACAAAGTGTGAATTTAAGAGCAGTGATCATATCTAATTCATACACAATATATAAATCAGGAGATATCAAAGTTCTAAATTTAATAATGCATAATTTTCTCTGTACTTGCAATGGGACAAATGAAGTAATTATAATTTAGCCATACCTGATGCATATGGTAGCATGCAGTGTGTACTAAACAAAAGAAGGCCCAATTTCCATCCTACCATATTGGCTCATGGAGCGTTGTGTGACCTTACCAAACCCTTGAGCAAGAAAATAAATTTCCCACCACTATGACCAATGATGAAAAGATCTATTTAGTGGAAATCAACATTATACACTTTTTATAATTTTATGGTAGGGTGGAGAGCAGGCATTATTATGTTGAGTTTTATTTTATATTTTTTTATGTGTAAATCGATATCTTTTTGACAAACCATTTAGGAAAAATGCTATTTTTTAGGTTATGTTTGCAACAGAGTAAAATAGATGAACTTATTTTCATAAAATAATAACCATTGGGAAGAGTACGTATGTACATTTCTTGCATCTACTTTGATATACATACAAATCTATGGACATGAAAATTTAATATTGTCTCATTTATGGCTTCCGTTCTGTGCACATGGTTGCAATATATTAAAATAGTTTGTGTTGTTTTTTATAATGCAATGCTAATTGTTGTTCTGTAGCTTTGGCTATATAATTTCATTTGCAATGTATAATAAAATAGTTAATACTATAGAGTTAATGTTGTTATCCAAAAGGCATTCTTGATGATCATACCGACTAATTTCATTTTGACTATCTTTAGAAATCTACATGTATGGTGTTCAATGCATAGAATATTGTTATAAAGCAGTCATAATCAATGATGTCCAATGGAATCTAATGGAATGTGTATAAGATTAAGTGTGTAATAATTGGATATGAAGGTAGCCACCCAAGATCTAGAGGCCTAATAGAAAGCACAAGCATAAGATAGATAGAACAATATGACAAGAATAGACTGTATTCTACCAATGATGCAAACATAGAATGTAATGTGCAAAAGTACATAGGAGACCCCTTGGTTATATAACCAAGGTGAGTACATAGAAGAGCATAATATTATGACAAGTGTTGTGATCTTATGACATGAGAAAACTGTGAAAAGCTATCATTCCACCTAAAGTGGAAAAGTGATAATGTGATAATCACCACAAATGGTGGATCACCCACAAAAGGTGGAGAGGTAATCACACGATGTGTCCAAAAAAGGTGGATGTGATAAAGTAATAACATGATAAGTCCACCAAAAGTGGAAATTCTCCAACTACCTCCTATGTAGTCCCTAAGTAAACTTAAATAAGGTTGAATAATGACCTAGGACAAGGTAACACACTTTTAATTACACCAACCCCCCTCCCCCCCCCCCTTAAGCACAACTTAGGGAGAATGTACACAAAAGAAAACAATGCAAGATGAGTCTCGCCAACTAGGCCATGTTATGCACCCATGTACAAATGCAATGCAATCTCTCATAAAGCAAAGAAAGGGAGAAAACCATGTAGGAAAAAACTCCCCCCCAAAAGAGAAACAAAACAAAAATTGCACTCAAAAGGATGAGAAGGAAAAACCTCGAGTGAGGAGAAAACTCCCCTAGAAGAGAGAATGAAGAAGTCAAGTGACCTCCTCAGATGAAAAATCCCACACCCTAAAGAGAGCTCACAAATGATGATATATACTCTCAGTGAATGGTTTGGTGAAGATATCTACAACCTAATATGTTGTAGGACAATACTACAAATCAATGACCCGCTCTTGTATCAGCTCCCGAATGTAGTGCATATGAATCTCAATGTGTTTGGTCCTCTGATGGTGAACCAGATTCTTCAAGATTTGGATGGCACTCTGACTATCACAATGAATGAAAGTAGGATGTATAATCATGAAACCAAACTTAGTGAGAATATTTTGAAGCAAAATAGCCTTAGTAGTAGCATTAACAACCCCTCGATACTTAGCCTCAATCGAAGAAAAAGAAATAGAATGCTGCTTCTTACTCTACCAAAAAATGGGGCCAGACCAAGATGAAAGTTGTAGCCAGAAGTGGACTTGCGATCATCAAGATCGCCAGCCCAATCATAATCTATATATCCCACCAAGGTAAGTCCTGTACCTGCTGCATAGTGAATCCCATGATGATGTGTACCTTGTATGTAATGCAAGATATGTTTGGCTACTTTTCAATGAAGTTCATGTGGTTCCTACATAAAGTGTGAAACCATGCCAACTGTAAAGGAGATATCAAGGCATGTGTGATTCAAGAAGATGAGACTCCCAACAAGCTGACGATACAAAGTGGCATCAACAAGTGGAGTAGAACACTTAGCCTCAAGCTTGACTCCTGAAAAAAAGGAAGTCAGAGCAAGCTTACAATCAGCCATGTGAAACCGAGCTAGAAGATCAAGAGAATACTTTGGCTAAGAAAGAGATATCCCAGAAGCTAACTGTGTGATCTCAATCCCAAGAAAATAGTGCAAAAGGCCCAAGTGAGTCATAGAAAATCTATCCTCAAAGAAGATTTGACATTGCCAATGATGGATGAGGTACTCCCTATTATGATCAATTCATCAACATAGAGTACAAGTAGAAAATGAGAATCATCCTATTGCAAAATGTAGAAATTTGGATCTGAATGACACCTAGTGAATTCTACGAAGAGAAAAAAGGAATCCATTTAGGCATACCAAGCCCTAGGGGCCTGTTTGAGGCCATAGATAGACTTCCTCAATCTGCAAACCAAAGAAGAATCTTGTATGAATCCCTATGGATACTCCACGTAAATCTCCTCACGAAGATCCCTATGAAGAAATGCACTCTTCACATCCATCTGATGTACATTCCAACCATGAGATGCAGCAATAGGCAGTGTCAAGAGAATGGAGTTCATCTTAGCAACGGGTGCAAAGGTCTCTATATAATCAACACCTGGAACCTGTGAGAAACCTTTTACCACAAGATGAGCCTTGTATTTATCCACACTTCCATCAGCTGCATACTTTTTCCGATAGATCCACTTACATCGAACCATCTTTCTCCCCTTAGGGAGTGGAACTAAATCCCATGTTTGGTTCCTCATCAAGGAACTATAATCTTCCTCCATTGTTGAGTCCCACTTTGGAACTCCTGATGCTTCCTTGAAGGACTATGGATAGGAAGCACTAGTAATAAAAGCATGTGGAAAATCCTGATGTTGTGACCGAGTCCTTCAAGTATCTAAAGGATCCTCAAAAAGAGAGCCTGTTGACTCAAGAGTCTGTCAAGCCCAATGAGGTCTAGTAGGAGATGAAGGATGAGGCTCCTCAACTGCAAGTGGACCTTGTGAAGGTGTGATCCTATGAGTTAGAGTTGAGGGGGAATCATCATTTGAGTAACTATCATCACTTTCCACTATGGAGGAAGGAAGAGGAGGATTAGAGGCCAAGCTAGGAGAGCTTTCCTTAAACACTACTGAATTTGACACCATTTTTTGACGACCATTTGTCAGTCATTCGACAAATATTTGTAGGAAGAGCGACGCAATGGCAAAAATATTTTCGTCATTGTTTTTTCGTCGAAAGGCCAATGATGAATTAAATGTCGAAATAACATCGAAGAATCATTAGTCGATGGCATCATGAAATACCTCGAGATTTTGTTAGAATATCAACGAAAACTTTGTGTATCCATTGACGAATTACACCAGAAGTTCGTTTCCAGTTCGACAAAATGGGCAAGCAGTAGTGTCAAAACAATAGCAGATGTTCATCGCCATTACGACAAAATGGGCAAGGAGTAGCATCGAAACAACACCAAAAGTTTGTCGAATGTGCGATGAAATAGGCAAGTAGTAGCGTCGAAACAACACCAAGAGTTCATCGACTTTGCAATGAAATTAGCAAGGAGTAGCGTCAAAATAACACCAAAAGTTTGTCGAAAGTGAGACAAAATGGGTAGGGAGTAGCGTGGTAGCAACGCCAAAAGATTGTCAAAATTGTGATGAAATGGGTAGGGATTTACGACGAAAGATTCATCGCAACCATAGAAACTTCGTCGATTCTTTTTGTTGATTTGTCGGTGGTTGTCGTCGAAATTGCGACGAAGAATCAATTTTTTTTAAAAAAATATTTGTGGAAATGTACCATTGCGGAGACTGACGACTGATCATACATACAGACTGCATATTGGTTTGATGCTTCAAACGATGCATTTCTTATATTGAAAAGTGCATTACCTTATTGATCTTCTCTTTGTTT
>VDFB02074462.1:0-105690 GCA_007258455.2 Sequoia sempervirens
TGGATTCCAGTCTAGTTTTTGGTGTGAGATTGCTAGTTTTTGGTGTGGTGTGATTTCCTTCAGTTTGGGTGTGTTTATTTGCAGTTTCTGGACTTTCATTTTTGAACCTGAGATTCACATTTCTACTCATAGCTTGAAAATGGGGTGAAGAATCATTATGGGTATTGGCTAGAAGTGTTCCTTTCTTCATGGTGATTAAAATGAGTATTGGCATGTATTTTTCTGTGAAGGATCTGATTTTTTAGAGCAAATCACCCTCTTGAAAAGGGACGGCCCTTTGGTGTTGGGTTTCAGTTTGAACCTGCTTCTAGTTTGGCGTATGTGGCTGCCTTTGGAAGCTTTTTCTGTAGCGTTTGGAGTGCTTATTATCAAGGTGAAAGGGTCTGCATCAGAAATCTCAGTTCGATGCCTTTGGGAGCTATGATATTGCTGCTATAATTCTAGTTTCCAGGTCTGGAAGTCATCTCTAATTTTCTGATATAATAGTTGTAATCTGCTTTTTAAATGCTCAATGGAAAAACTGGTTATTGAAGTATTTGAAGGTTATTTCCAGCAAGAATTTGTAAGTTTTCATTTGCTTTGATATATATATATATATATATATATATCATTTGGTGTCATTTCATAATGAATGGCATGTGGGAAAAAACATCAAACAAACCTGAAAACAAACTCAGAAAACTACAAACAGCAGTTGAAAGAATCAGGGAAAAACAAAAACAAAAAAATTGGGGTCGTTTATTACATCAAGAGGCTTCAGTTTGTTAAATATAGGGTTAAAAAATGGAACAGATCTTCCTTTGGGAATCTTTTTCTTGAGAAGAAGCAGGTTTAGGTTCAATTGGATAACATCACTTTCAGAATTAAGGAGGAGGGTATGTCTATGGGTTTGCTTCAAGAAGAGACTAGACTCTCCAAAGAATTTGCAGAATGGGAGCTACGGGAAGAGATTTTTTGAAACAGAAATCTCATATTGATTGGCTTCAGGAGGGCGATAAAAACATAACCTTTTTTCATAATTCTGTTAAAGAGCTAAGGTATGGAAATATTATTACCTCTCTTATTTCAGCCCAAGGGGAACAATTAACCTCCTCACAAGCCATTTCTGATGAGGTGGTTAGTTTTTTTTTCTTCCCTTTTTTCAAAGGAAAAATTGTAGGTCTTGGTTGAGGAAGATATTGTCCTAGATTGTATTCCTTCAATGGTTTCTAGGGAGATGAATAACTTCCTTTTAAATCATATTTCTTTGGAGGAGCTTGAAAGCATTATTTTTCAGATGAAGAAAGGTAAGGCTCCTGGACCTAATGGCTTTCCGATTGACTTCTTCCAAGAGTTCTGGGATACCCTTAAATTTGATTCGTTGGAGGTGGTTCGTGAGTCTCAGATTAATAAACAAATGCTTAAAGCAATTAATTCCACCTTTTTGGCTCTAATTCCTAAAAAAGAAGAGGTCAACTCCTTAGATTTTTATTGGCCTATTGCCCTGTGTAACATGACTTAAAATTATATCTAAGTTGATTGTAGACAGGTTGAAAAATTGTCAAGCTCCTTTGATCTCAATGGAATAGGGGGGTTTTGTCAAAGGTCATCAAATTGTGGATGGGATCTTGGTTGCAACTGAAATTATGCATTCTATGTCCTCTTCTAAGGAGGAAGCCATGTTCATTAAACTGGATATGTCTAAAGCCTACGACAAGGTTAGTGAAATATCCCCCTTACTTTTTTTTCGTTTTTTAACACAAGAATTTCACTCGTTAATGTTAGATAAATGAAAGATAACCAAACTTGAAATGCAACCCTTCACTTTTTAATCACCCAGATCTCAGTGGGGGCAAGGTGAGAGCATACGGTGGAAAGGGGATCTCGTTAACTAAACTGGAAAGCTAGAAATACAATGTATTAGCGGCAAACCAACTAATATGGAAATGAAAGTACTTAGGCAACAAAGCCAGCCTCTTCCACTTTTCAGCAGGCTACAATGAAAGTAAACTACTAAAAATAAATGCTTAGGCGGAAAGCCAACCTCTTCCACTTTTCAGTGGGTACAAACAGAAAGTAAAATACTGAAATGAAATATTTAGGTAGCAAGCCAGCCTCTTCCACTTTTCAGTGGGAACAACTAAAAGAAAAGTGCAGAAATAAAGAAGAGTTGATCAGTACTACTAAATCAACGTTACAATATCATGTTCAGATGCACTATAAAGGAGATATACATATCAAATGATAGCCAGAATGTTAGCCAATAATCTCCAATTTAAATACAAGGATTTTTTATATGAAAATATGAAGGTAAAGAAGAAATACCAGGTCTGATATAGAAATGGCAGCAATAATCAGACCAATGATGCCCTAGCTCACCAAAATGCTCATAACTCACCTAGATCTCCTCCGATTGACCTGAAATTGAAAGCAAAAGATGCCAATATGCTAGGCGTCCCAGACAAAACAGCAAATCCAACCCAAACAACACTAAATATTTTTTGCATGCATCCCAATGCAATTTCAGCAAGTACAATGGCCTCCCTGAGAAGGGTGACCTCTAGCAAAAATCAAGTTTTCCTTCAAAAAATTTGCAACCTTGAGAAAATGGGCGCCCAAGCTAGAGGAATCATTAGAGACAATACCCAAAATGATAGCTAGACTCCTCAGAAAGTCATGATAAAAAACATGCTTCAGCCAAGCATAAACCAACAACTCCAAAATGATGAAAACACACATCAAAATGTACTGAAATTGAAAACAACTAGTTACCAAACCAAAATCAGAAGACATCAAATGAAGCCATCTGCAATGAAGTTTTATTTACAACCTCCGAATGAAGAAGTAGTCTCAGTTCAGCTAGGTACTATCTCTCAAGTACGAAACTGAAGAAGGCTAGGAGGTATGCGTTCCTCAAAGCAAGGGTTCTACAACAATTTCGGCAGCACTTCATTATGATAAGAAATGGATGATCAAATGAGAGAGCAAGGCCCTGTATATATAGCATTCTCAACCCATAATTTCAAAACACCTTTTCCCCCCAAAAAGGGATGCCCAAATGAGGATTAAAATACTCATTTTAATTCATATTTTGACTTTCTTGACTTAGGCGTCCAAAATGACTTATGCATTTTAACTTTATAAAAATCAAACAAATCTCCAAATGTCGCGTCCAAGTTAGAAACTCAACATTAAAACAACTTGAAGGCATCACACTAGGTCTTGGGGTCCAAAAATGCTTAATACAAAAAAATCACTTAAGTCATTAGCCTACCAAAACAGGCTCCACAAATGTTGGAAACCAAACTACAACTTCTGCAATGCCATAAATAGACACTGCATATTGAACTGTTGAACTGCTGCTAAAACTAGCATTGCCAAAAATAGCACTTACTATATAAATAGCACATTGCTAAAAATAGTGACTCCAAACTCAGAGCACAAACCAGGCAGCCATCATAACTTACTAGAAATAGTAAGTCCAAAAAAGTCATCTAATGAATATGCATGTAATAACATTCTGAAGCCCTTTGAAAACCCAGAAAGACCAAGAAACGCTTTTGCCAAACTCTTGCATGCAACCCCTAATTGAAATGCATGTCACACCCCTAATTGAAATGCAAGTCACATCCCTCTGAAGCTCTCTAAAAACCAAGAAAGACCCAAAAGACAAATTGCCAAACTCTTGCATACAACCCTTGAAAACTCAAAAGGAAACCTCTAAGAAAATAGGAAACCCTAATTCTACCTTTGACTAGCATACGGACCTTCGGAAATAGGCTAACAGTCACTGGAAAGCGTAGGGCTAAAAATGGGGACATTACAATCAGGTGGTCTTTTCTCCAGCACATGTTGGTGGCTTTTGGATTCCATCGGACTGATCTCTTGGGTCATGAGTTGTGTGACCTCTTCCTCCTCGATTCTAGTTAATGGTTCTCCCACTCCTACCTTTTCTGCTTCGCAGGTACTTAGGCAAGGAGACCCTCTTTCTTCATATCTCTTTATTTTATTGGTTGAGGGTCTTGGTAGATTGTTGAAGCAATATCAAGACACTGATCTTGTCAAAGGTTGGAATTGGGGTCATGGCTTAGACTCACAAACTCATCTCCAGTTTGTGGATGACACTGTGTTGATGGGTCTGGCAAGAATTGAAGAGGTAGTCAACTTCAAGAAAGCTCTTGATACTTATATGGCTGCATCTAGCCAGAAGATCAATGAGGGAAAATCTAGTATCATCTTCTTCAACACTCCTAGGTTGATTCAAAACAGAGTTGCTCACATTTTTCGTTTTCAGATTGGAAGCCTCCCTATGGAGTACTTGGGTATCCCTCTTTGTGTTGGCACCCTGAATAAGAGGCACTGGCAGAAGATCCTGGATTAGTTTTGTTCAAAATTTAATCACTGGACTTTTCAGTGGTTATCTTTTTGCAAGCAGATTAACTCTTTTAACTTTTGTCTTACAGGCTCTCCCTCTGTATAGATTCATGGTGTTATTTGCCCCTAAAGGTTTCCTTAAGGAATATGACTCCCTTGCTAGGAAATTCTTATGAGCTGGAAATCTTGAGCATCAAAAGTGGAGCTTAGTGAGTTGGAACAAGTTTGTAAATCCAAGGAGCATGGTGGTTTGGGTCTTAGGCAATTTAAGCACAACAATCTTGCTCTAGCTGCAAAATTATACTAGAGATGGTGCACACTTTTTGACCAGCCTTGGGCTTGCATTCTAAACTACAAATATTTAGGTGGTGTTGATATTGAGGACATCTCGCAAATGTATTTAATTGGGAAAGGCTCTATGATCTGGAATACTATTAAGAGGGGTGCCACTCTCATTAAGAATGGCCTTTTTTAGCTTATTCATAAGGGTGATCGAGAGCTCTTTTGGTCTGATTCTTGGGATGGCCACCCACCAATCCTTTCATCTCACCCTCATCTCCAAGCCTTCAGTGAAATTTTTGTTGAGGTCAGATGGTCAAGTGTGGATAGATTTCTATGCTCTTTCTATTTGGGGAGCTCCTTGGCATATCAATGGCAACACTTTGCCAATTGGCCTAGAGGGGGTTCACAGGAGGAGAGGAACTCCTTGGCTTCTATTCTTGTTGAGCGCCCCTGTTGTTCTTGTGAGGATAGGGACGTGTTGGCCTAGGGTAATGATCCCAAAGGGAAGTACTCAGTTGCTCAGGGTTATGCTACTTTCAGGGGTCTACGCATGAGGACTTGAGAGTGAGTCCTTGGTGGCGAATTTGGAATAAAACAAATGGCCCAAGTGTAATTTGTTCATGTGCTGTCTAAGTTTGAATAAATGCCTCACTTGGGAGTGTTAATGTTATAGCAACGGTTGATCCTTCCAGCTCCTTCTTTCGAGAAAGTCTTAAATTGAATTTATAGCCGTTGGCTATTCAATTTACTTTATTGTTTTGTATCTCATGCCTTGGGCCGACATAAAAGAATTTGATGTTTATCTTTTATTAGAAGATATCTAATATTCATAAGGTGGCCGACCTCTTGTGAAGAGGTGTGAACATTTATCAAGGCCAACTAGGCCGACTTCAATTAGATAGGCAATCTCTTATAAGGCCGACATGAGGGATTAGTTTCATCCCACTCATCTGTATATATACTTCTATTTCGTCCATTGTACATACACAAGCAGAGTTCGATATTCATATCTGATCAAGTGCTAATACATAATCTAGAAGACAGTTCGGCCATTCTCTCAAGTGCGAATATATATTGTTTGATCAAAGAGTGATCACATCAACAGGGCAAAGCTACAGCTCACAAATCTGATCAAGTGCGCTTCAAGTCAGAAAGTCTGATCAAATGCGGATGTATCATCAAGTGTGAATGCTTAAGTGCGAATATATCACACAGTGAAGGGTGAACATCACTTAGAGTACCTTAATATAGAGCGAACATAGTGCAGTGATGAAGTCTTGGGGAAGACAGTCCGAGCATAAAGGTAAGCCGAGGCAAGATCAAGCAAGTTCAATTTATTCCTTCATTCAAGTGCAAATTCATTCAAGAGCAGATTGCAAATCTCTCTAAGTGCAGATTTAGATTACAAGGAAGAGTAGATTATCATCTGTTATTGCATCTAGAGTAGATGCTGGATATTGGCCTTGTGTTCAGCCTCATTGTAAAGTGAATTATTGCCATTGTTCATCAAATATAAGAGAGATCTTTGTTGCTGGGTTTTTCTCCCTCAAGTGGAGGGTTTTCCCAGGGTATATGCTGTGTTATTTTGTCTGATTTTGAATTAATTTTTGTGCATTTACATCTGATCACATAAAAACAACATGGTATCAGAGCGAGTCTATGGAAAGATCCGATCAGATCTTGAAAAGCAATTCGAAGTCAGATCTAGCGCATGCTCTCTTCATGAGTTTACTTGAGTCATATTGCTAGCAATCTGAGATCAGAGAGTTATATGCGATGATCTCACCTTCTGGGATCTGTTATCTAAAAGCACATGATTATGGAAGGTTATGAAGTAGTCATGTATTTTGAGAGAATTCTATGATGTCATTATCCAGAATGGACTTCAATGGTCTTCACAACCTTGTAGTCAAGAGCTCAACTATGTCAGATTGTGCTGCCAAGGGTTGATGTTTGAAATCAAAAGGCTGCAATCAAATAGAGATAAGTATTTGGTTCCTTTCTTTGTTTATATTCATTTATGTGAATCTCAGCTGTGCAGATCTGATAAAGTCTTTCGAGTGATGATCCTATCTATCTCTAACAATTTGGGTATTGCTAGTAAGCATGTTGCATAACCTAGTGGATTGCAGTTGGAAACAGAGTGCATTGTAAATTTGAGCAGTCACGGGCCTTGTTCAAATTTAACCTTGTCATGAGTCTGTGCTCGAGTCATGAAGGCTATCGATTGATCTGAGTATAAGAACAGCATACCGTGTTCAATAATTGCATTCATCAGAATATCAAGGAAGATAAGTATTCTATGTTTTGTTGAAATCACCTTTCTAGTTTGAATTACAGTTACTTCAGTTAGTTGGTTCTTAGAAAAGAGAGTTAGTGATTTCTCTTGAGTTGTAATCTCTAGCATAAAGATCCTTTGAAGACTTCAAATTATCTATTGTGAGTTGTTTCATGCTAATCATGTAGATCTCTGAGTGTGACTTTGAGATGAAAAAGAGAATTGCATTTTTGATTGTGATAGGTTGATCACATCGATATCATTCTCAAATGCATGAACTATGTTAGAGCCTTGAACTCTTGGAGAGAGTTGGTTCTACATGCTAACCGCTTAATGCATTTAAGAAATCTGTAGTTGTGCAGATTATTCCTTTTTTGTGCTGAGTTTGGCACTCTCGAGAGGAGTAAAAGATGAACGAAAAAGTCACACCAGAAATTATATAAAGATAAGTTTCTTTATCCCTCTAGTTTGATCTTTTGATATATTTCTCCTTCAGGTTGATTTATTCATGTTCTAACATTGTGCATAAATTCTTATGTATTCATGTTATAACTTGTGATTGTAAACTTTGTATGATTCCAGTCTTGTTATTTCTTTGGGTAATTACAAACTGTTAAGTAATCTCTCTCTAAAATGCTTGCAGGAGCAAGAAGGTGATGAGAAATTGCTTAATGATGAAAAGCTTGAGGCATCTTGTGAGAAAGTCATGCCAACCAAAGAAATAATCAAGCAGCCTTGGGACTGAGCTGGTTGCCAGAGGGAGCTCACTTCCAGAAGTCTTCTTTGCAATCTTTGGAGCAAGGATCAAGAGGGAGTCTTGTAACTCACTAAGAAGAAGTGAAGATTGTTGTATTAAAAGGCTCGGTGCTAAACCCTTAGAGGATCCCTTCAGTTGCTGAGATCATAATTGCTCAAGACTGTCTTCTGGATTTGCCATTGGTAGCTCCGCAAACCTATTCAGAATAGTGAGATCTGAGATGAGGTCGAGGAGGACTATTCTGAACTCTCTTCAGTACCAAAGGTGTGCACTGGAAAACATTTATCTAAGTCAAAGTGTTGCAGGCAATCTTGGACGAAGAGGTCAGAAGGTTGATGCAAGTGCCTGAAGCTTTAGAGTGAGCCCACTGAGCCTGAAGAAGATGGTAATCTTGCTGCAGCTAGTTCAGATTTGGTGGATCCTATGTTGTACAGACAGCTGATTGGATCCTTGATGTATCTAGTTATCACTAGACCTGATATTTGCTATGCAGTGAGTGCACTTAGCCAGGTTGTGTGTGATCCGAGGCAGATACATCTTGCTGCAGCTAAACATATCTTGAGATACTTGCGTGGCATAGTTGGATATGGGTTGAAGTATACTTCAGATGCAGACTTGGAGTTACTTGGTTTCATTGATTCTGATTGGGCAGGTTGTGTCACAGATCAGAAGAGCACCTCTGGCTGTTGCTTCAGTTTGGGTTCTGCTATGATTTCTTGATGCAGCAGGAAGCACTTTTCTGTAGCATTGAGTACAGCAGAGGCTGAGTACATTGTAGCCTACATGGCAACTCGGGAAGCAGTGTGGCTTCGTAAGCTCCTTGCAGGATTATTCGGACAATCAAAGGAGCCTACCATTATTCATTGTGATAATGTCGAGGTTGGCGGGCCTTACACATCGATCACGTGGTTCGCGAGCAAATCCAAATATGTGAGATCAAGTACCACTACTCTCGGAGATATGTAGCATCTGCGGAAGAGCTGTCGATTTGAGATACATTAGCATTAGAAGCGAGGCCAGCAAATATTCTCCGCAAGCCTCTACGCCAAGATGATTTTGTATACTACTTCGAGACAAGCTTGGTATGGTGGAGAAATCCGGCCTTGGCGAAAAGTATGAGTCCTAGAGTGGGTGAGCCTTGTTTAACGATTCTTCTCTTGTGAGAAGAATTGGGGTGGCTCCCTTGTCTTTCTTACTGCGGCGGAAGAATTTGAGGGTGAAAGCCCTCGTTTCCACCCTACATTGGGTCATGGTGGATGTCATGTGTGCAACTCCATGACATATGTTGTACTTGTGTTTCACCCTCTGAGAGAGTCATGGTGAAAGTCACTTGAGGTGACAACATCACGCAAGTGATGAACACTCGTACTTACTATTGCACTTTCTTCTGTGACGGAAGAACTTGAGGTGAAAGCCCTCGTTTCCACCCTCTGAGCTGAGTCATGGTGGATGTCATGTGTGTGACTCCATGACAACATCACGTGAGAGAGTCCGTGATGATCTTCTTGTACTTGTGTTTCACCCTCTGGGAGAGCCATGGTGAAAGTCACATTGAGGTGACACCATCACGCAAGTGATGAACACTAGTACTTAACCATGTGATGGTTGATATCACATTGAGGTGATATATATCTCTCTTTATATTTGATTGCAGGCAATGGTGGTAGATGATTTGTCTTCAGCTGGAAGTTCTCTCCCTAGCTGAGAGGGAGTGTTAATGTTATAGCAGCTTCGGTTGATCCTTCCAGCTCACTTCTTTCGAGAAAGTCTTAAATTGAATTTATAGCCGTTGGCTATTCAATTTACTTTATTGTTTTGTATCTCATGCCTTGGGCCGACATAAAAGAATTTGATGTTTATCTTTTATTAGAAGATATCTAATATTCATAAGGTGGCCGACCTCTTGTGAAGAGGTGTGAACATTTATCAAGGCCAACTAGGCCGACTTCAATTAGATAGGCAATCCCTTATAAGGCCGACATGAGGGATTAGTTTCATCCCATCTCATCTGTATATATACTTCTGTTTCGTCCATTGTAATATGGCAGTCAGTTCGGCCATTCTCACAAGTGCGAATATGTATTGTCTGATCAAAGAGTGATCATAAATACAGGGCGAAGCTACAGCTAGTGCATCTGATCATGTGCACTTCAAGTTGGAAAGTCTGATCAAATGCGGATGTATCATCAAGTGTAAATGCTTAAGTGCGAATATACCACACAGTGAAGGGCGAACATCTCTCAGAGTACCTCAATACAGAGCGAACATAGTGCAGTGATGAAGTCTTGGGGAAGACAGTCCGAGCATAAAGGCGAGCTGAGGCAAGATCAAGCAAGTTCGATTTATTCCTTCATTCAAGTGCGAATTCATTCAAGAGCAGATTGCGAATCTCTCTAAGTGCAGATTTAGATTACAAGGAAGAGCAGATTATCATCTGTTATTGCATCTAGAGTAGATGCTGGATATTGACCTTGTGTTCGGCCTCATTGTAAAGTGAATTATTGCCACTGTTGCATCAAATATAAGAGAGATCTTTGTTGCTGGGTTTTTCTCCCTCAAGAGGAGGGTTTTCCCAGGGTATATACTGTGTTATCTTGTCTGATTTTTGATTTATTTCTGTGCATTTACGTCCGATAAAAATTCAACAATTCTTTATTCCCTTTGGATGAATCACCGCTATCAAGAGTTGTTGTTAGATTGGTTTAGAGGTAATTAATAATAATAATTCTGTGTAACAGCAAAGATTCATCCTTTTTCCCAAACCACAATTCATATAACACTAGCAAGAGGTCGGCGTAGCTCTGAATCGTTTCCACAACTCCATAACACTGATGAATGGGATTGTCAAGGAGTGAATAGCATGGTGGCTACGAGCTACGATGAAGCCAAGAGTAAACTACAATTCGTCATCCTTGGGCTTTGGTGGTGACTTCAATAGTGATAGTAACATTTCACTTAGATTTGCAATGCATACAAGCAATTCTACAAGATTTTAGATATATATGATCGTGTGATAAGAAATACCGCGTAATCGTGAAGTAAAGTGCACAATCATATGCATCAACAATAATCACAGTGTGGTCAAAACGACATTCTCTTATATCTATATGGTGGCATGTTAGAACCATATTTATCATAGACACTACCATTATAAGGCTTTATGTTCTTGGTCCGAACTTTACAACGTGCGTTGTGCTCTTATGCATTGGTTGCAACTTCTTTAAATGTGATGGCAACTCCTTTGGCAACGTTAAGCATACATCTCTCGGTCAAATAGAGTCAAAGTCCGATAGTATTGATTTCCTTGTTTCGTCTTGTTGGAATTGTTGTCATTGATGTCAAAGTCATGTCAAGAAGATTTTTGTTGTCTATGCATAATTGATATCTTAGATATGGTTCAGTTTGATGATCATGTTTGAAGTATTCAATTTGAAGAACTTTATATGTTAAATAAAGAAATACAGACCAGATCAATGTCTTTAATAAGAACAAATCATCAAGGTTGGACGCAGTTATGTTGAAAGTATTGATAAAAGCAACATAATTCTGGAGAAAGTCTTTATCAAGCTGATAGGAAGAAGACAAAAGTTGACCCATATTAGAGCACCGCTAAAAGTCAAAATAAAAGATTAAATAGTGAAAGGCAGATATGCGTAATGTGTGAAGGAATCGAAGAAGTTGCTTAGCAAAGTAATCCTTCCAAGTGGAAACGTGGGTTCACATCTGAATGGCTAGATATTATCATCAAACTAAAGTAAGAGAACAAAGTAATCACTTGAATCATTTATAAGGAATCATGGTGTGAAGTCGCGTATTAGTTTTAAGGCACGCAAATAATTATTCGGGCTTTATCATCTATGTCGACTTACTAAATATGTCTTGGCACACTACACTTTAGAAGTCACGTGGATAACATAAAAGGGAGTTTGTATTTGGTTGAAGAAGTGAGACGGATCATGAAGATATCAAATTTACCTGGGCAGTGATAAGGAAACGAATGAATTACATAGTCGCTACGTATCTAATAGATGACAAATGTAGATTCAGTTGGTCGGCATTGTGGAAGAGCATCCAACGTATGCCACAGTAATAAGAAAGGCAGATTCATGACAAAGAAATACGTCAAAGCTATCACCTTAATTTACACAGCCGCTAAAGTCTACTGATCGATTATTTTTATCGGGCCCTTTGTGGAAGGCAATACTTACCACCGAATATGTAAATAAAAAGAGGATTATCATTGTGAACGATATTTTACATTACAAAAGGTCGTCATGTTTAAGGAAATAAAATAATTAAAAGACAAGTGATTATACTGTGGCACCGTTTGAGTTTAAGGGTTATGACCTTATAAGCGGTTATATCCTTTTCTGAAGTGACGTCTCTTTCATGAAGAACAATAATGATATAAAAGGATAATAGGAAGTGTGAAGCCGTAGAGTGGATTTTATTGAAGATCATACATAATAAAGAAAGAGAGAAAAATCGTGTGTTGTGTGTGAGTGTAATAAATATATATCATCTGAAAAGTGGAGTACTTGTGGGTGGATTAAATGTTTTGATCTTTAATCACAGCTGGGTGCGTATGGAATATATGATGTATCATTAAAACTCAAGCAGGTATACAATCTGAGAAGCAGATTGTGAATCGAGTAATGGATCTTTATTGAACATTATTTTTAATTAAGAAATAGTGTAAAATCAGTGTGTGGATGTTGTGGGAGATGAAGTGAGTGTTGTGTAAAGAATAAGAAGATCTATCATACATCAGCAAATTTGTATATGAGAATATAATAGATTAATCAAGAAGATATATTTCAGATTTATGAGCAATCAGTGAAGATCATGTTGCAGATCTGAGTGAAGACAAATTGCAGATTTGAGAGCAGAGTTTTATGGCAGATTTGTAATCAACATTATAGCAGATTATTAAAGAGGAGTTAATGCAGACATAGAAGAAGAGATATATGCAGATTTAAGAGGAGATTTTAAGGCAGATTTGTAAAGAATTCTTCATTGCAAATCAAGAGAAGAGTATATGAGCAGATTCTTTTAAAGTATATGCTGGTATGAAAAGAAGACCTAAAAATTATTTGCAGATTTCATGAAGGAATTGTGAAGCGTAGTTTAGATCAGATTTGAAGAAAGAAATTGTGTAGATGTTGGATCAGATTTGAAAGATAAGTTCAAGAGGAAGATTGTTTGAGCAGAATTGTCCATCACCTGTTGAGGAAGCAACAATTGAAGGTGGAACTTATCATTCAAATTATAATCTTTGCTAAGTTGGTGCTTGGCAAGTAGGGGTTGGTGCTCCTTGTAGGTTGGTGCCTACTAAATCAGCATTAGGGGTTGATGCTCCTTGTAGGTTGGTGCCTACTAAATCAGAAATAAGGGTTGGTGCTCTTTGTAGGTTGGTGCCTACTAAGCTACATAATTGATTCAAGTAGGTTGGTGCCTACATTCATTGTAAGAGTTTATATAATTCATAAAGTACATTGTTTGTACCGTGGTTTTCTCCCGTAAGGGTTTCCACGTAAAATCTTGGTGTCAACTTGTTCATATTGAGATATTCTTGCATAGTTGATTTGTATTAGAGTTTGAAGTTGATAAGAGTTGAGAGGGAAAAAGTTAGTTGATATACTGATTCACCCCCCCTCGATATATCTTTATGCTCTTCTACCGCCTTTCCCTGCCGATGTTTTGTCTAGTACCATTGCTTCCAAATGCTTCTTCGCTCATTCATTTTGGAGATGCTTTGTAATGATTCGTTGTTCTTCATGGTCGGCCAACGTAGGCTTTCAAGTGTTTGACTTTCTAATATATTCTATCTTTGTCTTTCAACATGTCACTTCCTTTTCGTATATTATTGTATAGTCTTTGATTAGCCTAAGAACTCGATTATATTGGTGTTTTGAGTGATTAAAGGTCCCTATCAACACTGATAGTCCCTTTGCATTGATCGTTGCATATTGGTTTCATCTTAATCATTGTTTAGTTAACCTTAATTCTTCTAATCGATGTTTGCCAACGATGACTAATGTCCATCACTATATTGTCACAACCTTTGAACTTATTAAATGTGCGATTTAATCTTTTACAGGTGTCAAACTTCCATACATGTATGACAATCCACATATAGAGGAAGGTTCTTGTTTAGCTTACTCTAGAATATAATATGAATTACATATTATATTTTAATGTTTATAATTATATAATATTGTCTTTGACAATTTATAATTATAATGATAAGAAATATGCCTTTGTTATCAAGGTGTCACAATTTCGGGGACATGACATTGCATGATATTCTCAGATAGCTTTGGTGACGTTCCTCCCTTTTATGGCTCTAGACCTGTGTTCTTTTTGTTCTCTTCTCATCTCATGAATGCATCATCTCTTACGTATACCAGCATGCAATGTAAAATTGACTTTTGTGTTGTCTCTGTTAAATAATTTCTCATTTATTGGTTGCCCATAGATTCAAAACTCGCAGAGTAGTAACAAAACTCACGAGTCAAAACCTGTGGCAAATAACTCGTCGAAAAACTTGCAGCATTTTTTTTTCTATAACTCATTGAAAAATTGTTAAAACTTGTGAGTTTTTTAGGGAAAACTCGTCAAATGGGATATAAAATCATTTTAGCTGCCTAAAATTAAAATCGTATTGTGATTTTTGCGTTTTGGGCACATGAATACACATGTTTTTTGCATTTCGGACGATGACTGGTGGTGATTTAGGGCATGCAACTAGCAGTGACTTAGGGTACACAAATACTTAGGATTTCTTTGGATTTTATTTGTCACTTTCAAACGACTTTATACTAAAAATCTGAAGATTTCATCAGTTACTTGCAAACGGCTATATTTGAAAATTGTAGAAAATGTGAAAATTAGTGTTCCACAAGGACACGTCCCCGCGAAAAAAACACCCGCACTCAAGACGGGGATGTTTCCGAGAAGGGGAGACACCCAGGAAACATCCCCCACTGTCTCCAAGTTTCTTTGCCATTTCCTAGAAGTCTCCTCCTGGAGGGAAACGTTTCCTAGCCGTTTCTATTGGGGAGACTCTAGGGAAACTTTTGGGAGACTTCTAGACATTCCCTTGACCTTAGGGAAAATTCTGGGAGACTGCTAGGTGTGTAGATTTTTAATATTTTATTTTATTTTTTTATTTACCCTAGGGTCTTTGCGGCTCCAACGATTTACACTGTACAATATGCAAAATGTGGAAGCAATGGCAAGGCACATGAGCTGCCTGATTGAATGCCTCAAAGAGTCATCATCTCATGGAATGCAATGATTGAATGCCTCAAAGAGCCGTCATCTCATGGAATGCAATGATGCGGGCAATGATTAAATTCCCATTTAGAGTGGAGACAATTAACATGTTTGGTTTGTAAATTGTAAACCAAGTGTTTGGATAGAATTATACCTAGTCTATATGCTAAGTGCTTCAATATTTGGGATATCTTTCCACTCCAAATATTTTGCATATATCCTCCAACATCAAACATACATCTTGTAGGAACCTAATTTGGTCTTACATAGATGTTAAAAACTTAAAACCAATGTTTATCTATTATCTTAAAAAACATCGTAACATCTATTTGAAATCAAGAATACTTCTGGATGCAACTTAGGCTTCTACAGTTATTTAATTATATTGTTATACATCTTTTTATAACTAATTTTTCAAGTACTATACGTATTTCAGCACTGCCCCCTGCTCTTCCAATGTGTCGTCCCCTTGCCGCCCCCAAACTTAGACCCCCCGTCTCCCATCCCCAAAATACGTCCCCTGCTGTCCCCCCGTCCCCATCCCCGAAACTCCGTGGAACACTGGTGAAAATGTAATCTGTGTGTTTTTAAAGTGACCAACACAGTCGCTTTCAAAGTTTCAAACAATTATAAGTATTTTTCGTAATTCTCTTGATTTCTTTCTAGGCAGGCTGTAATTTTCACAGTTTAATATCCTTTGATTCCTTTCTATAGTGAAACTTGCAAGTGTTGAAAACTTGAAACTAAAAGTGTTGAATTTTCAGAGTTATAATTCAAATGTAATGTCCCCATTTTCGCGAGCATCAGTTTTTGAGGATTAGCCTATCATTTGACCCTCATGGGCTAACACTGATGGTTAGAGGGTCCTTCTTGGCAGTAATCAATGCTTTTCTCCTTTAGAGCTCAGTGTGGGTTCAAGTGTGCCCTTCGTTAGACTCAGTTCGTCATACTTACTATTTATAGTAAGTCACCATTGAAAACTCAGTTCGTTAGATACTTACAAATTAAATTTTTCGTAATTTCTTGATTTCTTTCTAGGCAGGCTGTAATTTTCACAGTTTTAATATCCTTTGATTCTTTTCTATGTTGAAACTTGCAAGTGTTGAAAACTTGAAACTAAAAGTGTTGAATTTTCAGAGTTATAATTCAAATGTAATGTCCCCATTTTCGCGAGCATCAGTTTTTGAGGATTAGCCTATCATTTGACCCTCATGGGCTAACACTGATGGTTAGAGGGTCCTTCTTGGCAGTAATCAATGCTTTTCTCCTTTAGAGCTCAGTGTGGGTTCAAGTGTGCCCTTCGTTAGACTCAGTTCGTCATACTTACTATTTATAGTAAGTCACCATTCCAGAGGAGTCAGGGTTACTAAATTTAGTAAGGCACTTAGATAGGTCTCAGATGTAGTGTTGACCTCTTATTCAGTTGGATAGGCAAAATATTAAATGTTTAATGAATAATTATCATTAATGGTACTTTAATGATAATTAAATAATATAAAGTTAAATTATAAAGTTAAAAAGTGTAATTTATTTCCGATGAGGCCATGACCCTCAATTAAAATCACTTAAAGTACATTTTTTATATTATTATTTTGAGCGCCCAAGTTTGGAGAGATATTATAAAGTTTTTATTAAAAACTTAAAGTGGATTTTAAAAGCAAATTAAATACAATTAATAGGTCGATTTGTTGAAGAGATTATAAAAGGGCATCAAAGGCATTCATTTTCATTATCATTTGGTGAATATATTATTTTGGGTTTTGACATTTGAGCAGGCTGGAGGAATTCGAAAGGGTTTCTGCCTTCTACAGCATTGGAGAACAAAAACTCTTTAGTGTCTATGCAATTTTGAGGCTGTGCAATACCATCTGATATTATTGCTTGAGGGAGCTTCATTCAAAAGTTCTATTTGTGCTTAAATTGGAGAAGAAATACAAAGGATTACAAGGGTTCAAGAGTAATCATTTGCATGCCAGAGTTTTGCATTGGCTGCTACAGTGGCATGAACAGTGCCACGCTACAATGTACGCTACAGTAAACACTACAGTAAAAGGCATTTAGAGGAGTTTATTATAAGGGTTTGAAGATTCATTTACTTGCAGATTTGAAGAACATTCAAGGGTTTATTTGAAGGAGAGAATTATAAATTTGTTGATGCATCTACAGCTGTAGAGTTCTTCATTTTATGCTTTATAGAAGCAGCAAATTCATTGAATGCTGGCTGCATTACTACCAGCTGCTGGGTGTGTCAGTTAGAGGCAGAAAACGCTTTACTTTAGAGCTAACTCTCTCTACATTGTGGGCGGCTGAGTATGGGTTGTTGCTGCTAATGTATTTAGAGATAAGAAATTAAATGTATGCCACTAGGTGATCTCTCAAAGTCATTTTCAGTGTGAGTTTTGCATTTCCAGACTGCTGCTAAAGTAGATTTCAGACCTGCACTAGGGTATGTACATTGTTATGCAAATAATTTCTTATATGAATATAGTTTGCATTGCTCAGAGTTTGCTTTGCTGTCTCATACAGAAAATTGCATTGTAATCATTATAGTTGCATTAGGTATAATTGCTGTTTCAAGCAGCAAGTGCATTGTCATCTTTAGTCATTGCTATGGTTGGCATAAGGAGGAATCGATATTGGCATTATATGTAATTACTTTCAGATCTGTACCAGCATTGTATACTATTCTTGATATCTGATAGAAGCTTGGAGGTTGGCTGCAAAATGTTTGATTAAATGTTAAAGTTGTTTACCTTCATATCAGCATCTTAGCTTGCATGCCTAGTGTTTGTGAAAATACCGTTGGCTGTAGGAGTGCATTTTGCAAGTAGAATCATATATTGGAAAATTACATGGTTCTTGTACATCATATATTGGAAAATTACAAAAAATCATATATTTGCAAAAATCATTCAAGAGCAAAACAAATTCGCCTCACCAATACGTCAGTTGGCAAGGGTTAGAGACAGCAGGTCTCTTACATCAAACCTGTAGGTCTATGAACAATTTCAATTAAATGATTTGCAGCTTTAATTTTCACAATTATAACTGTAAGATTTCAAGCCTGCAAGTCATTAAAACTTGTGATGTGAACAGTATTTCAATTAAGTGATCTGTAGGTTTGAATTTTCCCAATTATAACTAAGAAAATTCAAGCTTGCAGGGCATTTAAACTTGCGAATATCACATCCAAGATTCTATTTATCTCAGAATCAACACTTTCAGGCTTCAGCATAGAAACAATTTATCGATTGTGATCTTGACTTCTTTAATAATAAAAACATATTACACTTATTTTTTTGTTTGAAATGGAGCATAATTGC
This sequence comes from Sequoia sempervirens, assembly GCA_007258455.2. Lineage (NCBI taxonomy): Eukaryota > Viridiplantae > Streptophyta > Pinopsida > Cupressales > Cupressaceae > Sequoia > Sequoia sempervirens. Next base: position 18,272 of record VDFB02074462.1, read on the forward strand.
ACTAATTCATTGTAGGAATGCAGAGTAAAGAAGATTGTAGCTGTAGTTGTAGACAAAATTTCCGATTTATAATTTTATTGAGTTTTAAATTTTTTTGGGCCTGCCCAATAATTGTTGAATCCAAGTTTTTCAACCATGACCTTACCTTAACACCACTACCTAGATTTGTCTAAAATCTGGCACCTAAATTAATTTTTGTACCAGTGGCATATGGGCAGTTCAAAAAAAAAAGAATTGACTTGAAGATATAGGCTTTAGATTCAGAAGAAAACATGGCATCAACAGAATATTGTGGAATTTGTGAGAAACACGATAGGTTGTTCATTTTTTGAATCTGATTTTATGGCACTAGTCTCAACGATGTTCATAAGTTGATAGGCAGGAATGCAGTCTCAAATGCTCCCACCTTCAAAACTCTGTCCTCGTACTGAGATCATTATAAATAATAAAAGCAAGTTAGAGGTTGCAATGATCCAAATGAGATTTGCAAAAATAGAAGAGATCAATCAGGGATGGTAGGAAGCAGTATGCTTTCCCTAATTTCAAACGGAGCACTTTGCTGCTTATCAATTTGGTCCTTCAACAATGAAAGAGTTCTTCTGAAATGAACAACTATATGAAATCATAATGAACAAAAATCATGCTTTGAAAATCCAACTGAAATTTTTGGGTCTGTAAAGCTTAGTTGCATGCGTATTACCTGCTATTACAAATTATATATTGTCGAGTATTTCAATGTGTTGTTGCATTGTTATCCAGGAGATGTGAACAATGTAATGAACTAAATGTTGCTGTTAGGAACTGACAATTGCTTGATTAGATGATGTCAGGAGGGTACATTTCCTGTAAGCTGTTCTCAACTTTACCAAACCTGCAATGCAAGTTTCATGCATGAGACTACTGTCTCAAACAGTCTGACATTGTTTGTTGAACTTTCATATTTGATAGCATCTGTGAATGAAGGCAGGCCAATAGTTGGGTAGCCATAACCACCACCTGCATCACCTATATTAATCATCATGCTGCGCAAGAATTTCGATGTGGCTTTGGATCATGCCTAATTAAATCTGATTTGTTAGACAGCCCCATAAAATAGGTTTGTTACTGCAGTTATGAGTAAATGATCAGATCATTTACATGCATGCAAATCATAGTCCTCATTTTAGTAATGCTGGATGCTTTTATGTACTCATGAGTATTGGGATGCCAGAGACGAGAACTTAAAATTTAGAATATAGTCTATTGATATATCTGTGGGGTTTTTTATTCATTATGTTGATTTTACATTTGTTCTGTTTGAACTTGATATCTGCTTGTTTTAATGCCATATTAAGTGGTTTGAACTTTGAGTAGTTGTTAGTTTGCATTGCTTCTCTCTGATCCTATCTAAGTATTGATTTTCTTGTACAGATTTTGCTGGTGACATCCACCCTTCCAGTGAGTACTGATCCCTATCCATCATTGCCTCTCTCCAGTTCATATGAGAATGGTCCCAAGCAAAATGGAAGTCAGGACATTGTTGTCAATACCACTGAAGTTGCCAATGCCACCAAAGCTTCTAATACTGAAGTTGCCAAAACAGTTGACGTCGCCAATACAGATGAAGAGATGATTGATGCTAGCATGGAGGTTGATGAGAAATCAGAGACCAATGAACGAAATGGTGAATTGGATGTAATGACACACAATACTCCTGAGATTCCCTGTAATGGTGACTAGAATACTGTGTCTGAATCTGCTACATCTGACTCCCGTTTCCATATCTCCTTGTTAAATAAGGGGAAATATCGATCGCTTAGTTCTGACATTGTTTATTCATTATATTTTCGAGGATATTTTTAACTTCTATGTTTCCCTGTGCTCCTTTCAATGGAAAGTAGCCTGTGAAAGCTGCGACTTGTGGGAAATTTCAAAGAAAACAAGCAACAGCATATTTATGTACGAATTTTAAAAAATCCTCAAAGGAGCATTCAGGCCCTTCAAATGTATGTCACGTATCATGTTTGTGAGCTGTAGATGATGGGAAGTTAAGCATGCTCCATGTTTCAGTTCTACGAGGCAATGTTGTAACTTGTATCTAATTCTAATTATTATATTAGAATCTGGAAATGAATGGGTGTAAGTGTCTCAGTAAATTTTGGAAACATATACCCTCTGTGTAGCAACTTAGCAGGCTATAGAATTAACGACAGTTATAATCAGTGCATACAACTTGAAATGCACCTCAACATAAGCAAGGTTCAAAAATGTCTGTCAATGAATTTGTATGAAATGTGGTGCCCGTGTAAAAGCTCAAGTGCCATTTTACATGCAAAATTCTTTTGGTTGGTTTTGTCTAGCTAAGAATCTTGTTATTTTATGAACTTTCTTCAGATTTTATTAGGGCATTATTGTTTTAGTTCCGGCTGCATGGTGCAAGGTTTAACACCATTTAAACTGATTTGGAAGTATTTGATCTCCGTTCTGGTCCTTCCTAAAACTCGCCATCCTCTATGAAGCAAGTAAAGCTGCATTCTTCTTGTCTGCAATTTAAATAGAGATGTCTTGCAAGTTAAATAGAGATTTACGACAGTGTATATGTTAAAAGAATTCGCACATGTCAGGTTTAGTAACACTATTAACGAGTACAACTATGTGATTACTTTGGGTATATACTAGCAGTTGCACAATATTCAATGAGCAACGAAATAGCCGTTAGGCACAGACCGATTTTTACACCAGCTAAAGCGAGTCAAGGATGAAAGTCTTAGCCGCCGCTAAAGAGGTCGCAGAGGTTTTATGTACTGAAAGCCGTGGAAATAATTCAAGATGTCTATTCTGTTAGGGCTGTGAGGTGGTGCGTATAGCTGGAAGGAAGTCGTTGACGTAACTTCATCATATTTAATTTGTCCTATGCTATCCAAGTCAACAATCAAAAGGGTCTCTGCCAACTTATCACCTGCAGGCTGTCAGATAAATTGAGTAGCCTGTAATTCATTCATCTCCCCGCCGGCGTCAGATTGGAGGAGATGCCGGTGGGGTTCCCCTAATATTGGCTAATTATAATACTTATTTGATGGTAATTCATTATATCTAAATGAACAACTAACGAGGAATTATTTGATGGTAATTCATTATATCGAAATGACTGGATCCATTCCAAAGCTCAGTTCCATCCCGTTTCGTCGATTTTCATATTTTCCACCGGCTGTGTCTAAACGAGCCACAACTTCAAGAGGAGCCCCAACCTGAACCCATTGTTGCAAACAAGGTGCCTACAAGCTTTAGTAACTTAAAAATTTGGAAAAAAGTTTGGAGATTCAGACGAAATGAAAGTGGTATTTGGAATAGTAAACTCTTTGATAGTGCAAACCGGGGATGGGCTTGAGAAACAAGTGGCATGCATTCAATCATATGAATAAAACAAGCACATTTGCATGAGATGCATATATATTGTAGAAAATTTACACAGAAGAGGCTTTTGACATTGTAGATCATTAATGTACATGAGGTTTTTAGTTTATGAATAGGAATTCAGTAATATTGCTTTTCAAATCCAATTCATGATCTATTACTCCTCTTATTTTCTGCTTCGTCATGATAGATCATGAAAATCATGACCCAAAAGATCAGTATTAACTAAAATTACCAGAAGATCTTACTCCATAGCATAACACATTATACACACTATACATAGTGTCATTATTTGGTTGAAGGAGGTTTTACCTTTTGACGGTTGATATAAGCTTCCAACAAGCACCGATAGTGTGGATGCCCTAATATTTTAGCCTTCATTGCATCCACCTCCCCCTCATCAGTAGTTGTAGCAACATGAGGCCTAGTATTACTATTGAAATGAGGGCTATCAAAGTCACGAGCTTGTGAGGCTAAGTAATCGACTGGCTTCCTAACTGGGTGGACGACGATTCTCCAAAACAATTTACAACCAGTTCTTTGTGAAATTCAGACCGGCTAGTAAAGTTATTGCAACCCCCTTCCATTTTAACCAGCGACACAAAAGAAACTAGTTTGGCGGTCAACTAGGGCTCCATTACAGACTGGGAATGGCATTGTAACTTGTTGGGATCAAACATAGGCGGTGCAGACAAGGCTTTGGGTGACTTGGCCGTGAAATGATACGTACGAGTTCTAAACCGACATTCTTCTCGTGATGTTCTCGCCGTCGCCGTGGGGACGGTGTGTCGTCCTGATTGCCATCATGGAGTTCACACCCGCGTCTCCGTACTCGCCCATGTTCACATCGTAAAGTGAAGAGCTTTGTGCATTTGGTTGCTCCATAATACACACCAGAATACCCGTGAATTGGTATTCTTACAAAGCTCAAAGTGTGATCTATTACTGCAACATCATTTCATATGGTGATTCCGGATTACTTACTGAACTCTGGAGATCGACCTTAGGAAAGCAGACGAGGCAAGACAACCCACTTACGTGACACATTCATTCACCTCAATATAGCAATATCCAAGCCATTCAGATTTCCCCACAGTTGCTTTCATTTTAGAAAAACGTGTCCATCTAATCCCTTTCTCTGGATCGAGACATATTAGAGATGCCGTTTATCTTCCCTTTTCATACAACCTTCGTCTCCACTGCAATGCACAAAACAAACTCATGATGCCCAAGCCAAGCCGTCGACTTCAACAGTTTGAGTAACTCTTTACCATTTTATGCACCACATATTCTCCCCTTAATTTTGACTGCCATAATCTCATTTCCGTGTAGGCTGGAGCTACGCTAGTCCATCGCATAGTATATCATGGTCGATAAGGGAAAAGGACAAGTAAGTACAGTGTAGTCTCAGCGAACATATCAAACCAAGATTCCCATCTCCACAACTTGGCAAAGGCTATCCAGCCCCCAAAACAGCATGGGGGCATGGATGTATATGGCTCTGCATAGTCTGACGGCCAACCGTGTGCTGCAGGCGTCAGGGGTTTTTTTGTTTTACGTGTCTGACATTTATTTTTTTTAATAATTTTATATTTTTCTTTTTAGCTGTTTATTTTTAAATTAAATGTATGTAAGATTTGGTTTTTTTTTTCTTTAAGTATAATATGATGTTTAAATATATTATAGAGTATGTAATATTATATATTAAAATATAATATAATAAATATATATAATATTTTTATATAAATATAATTATATTAATATATATTGTAAAATTCTATATTTAAAATATATTTATAAATAAACATTATATTTTTAAATATATAATTTTATAATATTAATTTTAGTTGAATAAATTTACAAAATATCAATTATATTTAATTTCCTAAAGCGATGGAAAGGTGTCTTGCTTTGTGTTTAGGGTAGTATGATTAGAGCATTAACCAAAGAAAACTGTTTTAACTGGTAAAGTATATAAAATTATATTCAGGTCTAATTTATTAGTATTAGTGATTATTGTTTTAACTGGTATTAGGAATAAATTTACTGACTTTTCACATAATATATTCACAACAAAATTGTGTATATTATTATTATGTTATAATGTTCATGACAAAATCTATTTTGTATCTAAATCTATTAAAAGTGTGTTTTTAATCTTGCTTTTATATTTCTTCCATAAATTAAATTTATTTTTCTTCTTTATTTTTTTCTATTGTTTATATAGAATAGGGTAAAATCAAGGGCTTTAGGCAAATTCACCACAGCAAAATTCACCATCAACAATTCACCGTGGGAAAATTCAATGCCATGAATTGTTGGTGGTGAATTTTCCATAAGGTGAATTTGTCATGGTGGGGAATTTTTCTTTGGTGAATTGTTGGCAGTGAATTGGTGGTGGTGAATTTTCCTAAAGTCAAAATCAATGTTAATTATCTTGATACCGGTGATGGGACTTTTGTCCCTTTGTTATTTAATACATTTTTTATTATTATTTTAAATAAATAAAAAATGCAAATGTCTTTTTTAATCTCATTCGAATTTGTAAATATTTAATCTCATTATTTATTTACTTAATTTATTATTGATGTAATTGTTTATTTGGGTTTAGGAAACCCTAACATTAGATATTGAGTTGCCTGGAATGCTTTCTATCATGTTTCTTTTATTCTCCATGTCGGGCAAATGGGGTTAAGGGTCTATGTAAGTCTTCCAGAGAAGTTCCTAGAGTGGGATGTTTTGTGTAGAGGTTCAATTTGTGAATCGCCTTGGGAAATGGTGTAGAGTTGTACTATGATGTTGTACCCGGTTTCCACGAACGGGGATTTGTGCCTCCTGGGAAATAGGAGAGGGTAATGAGATTTGTACCTCCTTTGGAAGGAGTGTATTTTCGTATTTGGTTTCCTCCAGTGTTCGGAGTGAGTTTCCTTGTTTTGTTTCCTCCTTGGATTGGAGAGGTTATGTTGTCTAGTTACCTATTGTGGTATTGTACCTTGTGTGTTGTCGATAGGAGAGTGGCTCTTTGTGGGGGGTCCGGCACACAAAGGGGGCCAGGGTAACTCACCTAGAGTTTAACTAAGTGATAATCTAAAAAGAATTAATGGGGATCTTTCACACTAATAAAGATAAAGAATGTCTCTCTCGTGAAGCAAGTGAATGATAAGGCTCGAGATGAGATGGGAAGCATAGTTTTGCGTGAGGGTCCGGCGGCCGGTAGAAACAAGCGGGTAACCGGGATGGGGGTTCGGTAGCCTAGGAAGGTTGAGCCAGGGTAACTCATGGCAATTTATGCATGACACTCTTCCTATGTCGACAGTTAATCAGTTATTGTGCGATGTACATGATCTTTGTTCTCTGGAAGCATTGTAACCTCATGTTAAGTGATATTGTGATTGTAGTTGTTAAGTGATATTGTGATTGTAGTTGTTAAGTGACTTTGTGATTGTAGTTGTTAAGTGATATTGTGATTGTTGTTGTTTCAGTTCAGTTATGTTTTAGCTTGTGTCTAGTGGTAGATGGTCTTGTGTAGGAATTCCTTGTTACTATCTCCTAGCACGGAGGGAGTGGGACCTTTTGGATTCCACGTGGTCGGGTGGCGTGCATCTTAATCCGTTGGTTCTTCTTCTTGTTCGTGTGGTCGAGATTTCCAGATGGAGAGCTCGCGGGAATCAGTTTCTTCTCATGCCTTGTTCTCTCAGTACTTATTGTATTTTATTACCCCTCATTTGTTATCGAGGCAGAATTTGTAATATGTTATCATATTTGTTGGATTTACCTCATTCGGGAAATGAGTATTGTAATCTTATTGTAAACATGTTGTAAGCTATATTGTTTGGAATCATGTGGCACTTCATATTCTTGGATGTAAATTTATTATGAATGGAATGTATGTGAACTTTAATTGTTAAGTAATTATATGATATGGTTTTAATTCATGTTCCGCGTTTGGTTTCAGTAACACGGTCTCGTAGCCTTAGGGAAATGGTTGGCAATGGTTAAGTGAACTTGTATGTTAATTGTTCTTATTTAAAAAAAAAAAAATTAGTTCATTTGTTTAGTAAATTGCAACTTTCCCTAGGGTTGCGTGGCACACCAATTTTCACATCAAATTGGCACCAATTCCCTCAAGAGATTAGGAGTTTCATTGCATTAGAATAGGATTTGATATGCTTTAAGTTTATTATGTTCTTCATCTCATTTATTTTCCTCTTTTGCAATCTAAATGAATTTCTTGAGGAATCTACATTCTAACCTTGCATTTGATCTAATTTGTTGATTGGTTTCTTGTGTTATTGCAAGTTTTGGATTTAGGTTCCTGAAGAAAATATCCTTCTCTCTAGATTGCATAATATTGTTGCTAAGGAGGAGGAATTTTGGAAGTAGCAGTCTAGGATTATGTGGTTGAAAAGTGGGGACATTAATACTAAGTTTTTTCATCTCTCTACACTTAAACACAGACTTCTAACTGAATCAAACAGATCAATTTCAATAATCAAGTGTTGGAGAAGGATGTTGATTTGTAGTTTGTTGCTTCCTCCTACTTTTCTAATCAATCTACTATTAGTGGAGGGGAAGCTTGATTGGGCATGTCAAGAGGATATTCTTAGGGATATCCCATAGCTCTTAAATGATGAAATTAATAGGCGGTTGGTGTGCATTCCTTCAATGAAAGAAATTTGAAGTGCTATCTTCTCTTTTGAAGAAAATAAGGCGTCGGGTCTGGATGACTTTCCTATTTTCTTTTTTCGGTCCTTTTGGTAAATTGTTGCTAAGTATGTTGTTGTGGCTACCAAGGATTTCTTTAGGTTTGGCTCTCTTTTGAAGGAATTGAACTCCTTCTTTATTGTTCTTGTGCTTAAGAAACCCGGTACAACTTCTTTTGATGAGTTTCGTCCCATCAACTTATGTAACTCAGTGTATAAGATCTTCTCTAAGGTTTTGGTGGTTAGATTGCAAAGGGTTTTGCCTCTTATCATTTCACCTTAGCAAAATGGGTTTGTGGCGAGTAGGAAAATTTTGGATTTTATTCTCTCTGTTCATGAGAATATTCACTCCCTCACTGTGAATAAGCATGTTGGTTTTATTCTGAAGCTTGACTTACTTAAGCTTATGATAGAGTTGATTGGGGATTTATTTCTAAGATTTTGGCCTCTTTTGGTTTTGGGGAGAAGTTGGTGTCTGTTGTACTTCAGCTTATCTCCACCCCTTGGTTTTTTGTCCTCATTAATGGATCTCCTTCTCCCCTCTTTGATTGCTCCAGGGGTTTGAGGTAAGGAGATCCTATATCTCCTTTTCTATTCATTATCATGGTAGAATCTTTGGGTCGTCTCATCCAGAGATATATTAATACTAGGGTTATGTTTGGGTTAGCCCCCTCATCCATCAATCTTATTTATTCCCATCAATAGTTTGTGGATGATTCTCTTATGCTTGGTCAGTCATCGATTAAGGAGGCTAAGTCTATTAAGTCAATTTTACATAATTATGAGGTTGTGTCGGGGCAGAAGGTTAGCTTACCCAAGAGTGTTACTTTCTTTTTCAACACTCTGGTGTAGAGGCAGACTAAAATTGCTAGAATTTTGTAGTGCCAGATTGGGGAACTCCACGTGTCTTATTTGGGTCTTCCCTTGTGCTCCAATGTTTCTAATTCTTTTTGGTGTAGCATGATTGATAAATTTAATTCTAAATTGGTTGGTTGGAAGGGGGCATTGTTGAGCCAAGCAGAGAAAGTGCAACTGATTAAATCTAGTTTTCAAAATCTTCATGTTTATGCTCTCAGTCTTTTCTATATTCCTAGGAAATTTGTGGAGAAATTGGGAGGAATTAGAAGAATTTCCTATGGTTAGGTGTTGAGGATAAGAGAAGAATTCATTTGGTTGCTTGGGATGATGTTTGTAGACCAAAATGGTTGGTGGTCTTGGAATTCATAAAATAAGAGTGTTTAATATTACCCTTCTTGGAAAACAATTGTGGAACCTTATGTTGGCTAAGAGTGAATGGTGAAAATCGCTTGGAGCAAATACTTGTGTGGCGTTGATGGTATTAGGGGGTTCTTATCTCATGACTTCCCCCCTGTCTAGATCGACTCTTTGGAATTGTATGGTTAAGGCTTGTAGGCTTGTGGCCAAGGGTCTTTTCTGGCAAATGGGAAATGGTAGAAATATCTTATTTTGGGAAGAAAATTGGTTTGGTTTCAGGCCTCTTAAAGATGAGCCATGGGCTCAACCTTTCATGGATCTTTTTGTGCGGAGGTTTGGCAGATTTGTTGCTAATTATATTGAGGAAGGTTATTGGAAAAGATTGCATGAGGTGGACCCTAGATTGGAGGATCTCCTTAAGGCTCTCTCTATGGTTCATATTCCTTCTCTCCCTTCTTCTGATAAATTTTTTTGGAAGCCTTCTTCTAATGGTAACTTCTCTGTTGCCTCATATTTTCATTTTAATGAGTCCTTTGTTGGTCATGCTCCTTTTTAGGCCTCTGTTTGGTCCTCTAAATTGATTTCGAAGATTAATATCTTCTTTTGGTTCTTTTTCTAGAAAAAGATATTAACAACTAGCAATTTGGTAAAAATAGGTTTTGTGATGCCTAACAAGTGCTTTCTATGTGAAGAGGAAGCTAAAAATGCTTGTCATTTGCTGATTGGCTATAGATTTGTTAGAACAGTGTGGGCCCATGTGCTCTCTCTATGGACCCTAAGTTGGGTTTTTCCTGCTTCCATTAAATATTTGTGGTCTCAATGGGTTGGCCCTTCACCCAATCCTAATCTTTTGATTCTGTGGTCCCTTTATCTCCCTCACATTGCCTAGGGTGTTTGGATTGAGTGTAATAACAAAATTTTCAAGAATTTTTCCCTTCCTACTATCTTTGTGGCCTATAAGATATGTGCGGCTATTAAAGAAAATTTTCTTTCTGGAATCACCTTTCACAATGGACCGAAGATTATTCTCAACCCCTATGATATCTCTATTGCAAAAAAGTGGAAGTTTCCCTGTGATATTTCCCTCCCAGTGACTCAAGGGAAAACCTCTAGGGATGATGTTGCTTGGAAAGCTCCTCTGGATGGTTGGGTGAAGGTTAACTTTGATGGAGCTGCTAAAGGGAATTTGGGACTTGCAAGATGTGGGGGAGTGATTAGAAATTCTAATGGTATTCTTGTCTCTGTCGTGGTGCTTCCTTTGGGAATCTAGACAAACCACTATGCGGAAGTGACTGTAGCTTATCATGGTCTTAAGCTGGCACAACATAAAGGATATAAGAAAGTTTGGCTAGAGGATGATTCCCTTAATATCATCAATAATTTGAAAAATGGTGCCTCCCCTTTTGGATGATTGAGTCCTTGATTAGGGACTCTATTGATATTCTAAAGTCTTTTGATGAATATTACATCTCCCATATTTTGAGAGAGGGTAATGGGCTAGCAAATATATTCACTAATATTGGAGTTAGAAGTGTTAGGGAATGGGGTTTAAATGACCCCCTCCCTATAGAGGCAATAACAACTATTAATAATGATTGTCAAATATAGTTTTCTTAAGGTTCTATTATGGCTTGTGGCATGTATGTTAATCTTCACATGGCTGATGATTATGTGGAAGTATGGTAAGCCTAATTTGAATTGAGCTAATGGTATAGTGGTTGAGTCCCATAGGGAAAAAAACTCTATGATTTTAATGTCTTTCTTCCTTAATTCCATTTTCACAAGAATTTTGGGCATTCCTTACATTTTCTTCCCGAGGTTCCTTCTCATTGCATTCAAAGCTCTCAAGCTATTACACTTTGCAAATTCTAAAGAAATGGGTGGAGATAGGAATTGCATAGAGCCCTTCTCCCATGAAGCTGTCAAGAAGAAGCCAGAGGTTTGGCAGATGTTGGACAAAGGAGGGTTGACTCCATATCTAGAGAGACTGCATGGAAATAATCCTCAGACCACAACTTCATTTGAAAAAGCTTGGAATAACAGGGTGTTGAAGCTAGGTGGAACAAATTTTGACATGAATGAAGAATTTATTGCTAATATTACTAGTTTGGCTATGGATGGTATGAAATTTTTTAGAGATAAAAAAGAGCCACAAACTGCTATGCAAATCTTCTTTAAGGGGGATGAAGCTAATGACTTGAAGACTGTGAGGAGTGGGGGCTACCAAAGGAGCTCTCTGAAGGAATTGTGGGGAGATGTTGTCAAGGAGCTCATGCGTTATATCACCCTAGAAGGTTGTTTCTCTATGGTAAATGCTTACCACTTCCTTTTTCTTAATCATTTATGTCACAAGAAAAGGATCTCCTTTCCATATTATCTCCTGGATTCACTTGATTCTGGTCTCAAGGACCACAAGAAAAACCCCAAAAATCCTGTTTTGCATGTGGGGTTGATAATTTTAATTTATGAATATGATAAGTCTTTTGAGGTGGTTAAGCCTATTGCTACCCCAAAGGGTAAGCAACCTAAGCTAATGGAGGAGTATGAGACTATCTCAGAGGAGGAGCCGCCTGGTAAAAAAGGGAAGAAAAGGAAGCTTATTTTGGAAAAGGGGTTGGATTTTGAGGAGGATGTGGAATTTTTCCCGGACTTGCTTACTTCTTTGGAGATGGGTCCTCAACCCCCTATTGTTGGAAAGTCTAAAAATGTGGAGAAATTCTCTAACAAAGGATATGAGACTTGCAGTGATGAGGTGGTTGTTGATTTTCCATGTGTTGGTGTCAAGGAGAAGAATGGCCTGTATGGTGAAGTGTCTTCACTACCGCCTATGACCAAGCAAAAGAAGGAGTTGGAGGAGGGAAGTAAGAAGAAAAGGGTTTTGAGGACTGCAAGTCAATTACTGGAGAGGACCTATCCTCTTACGATCACAGGTGATTTGGATGTTGATGAGTCCCCTAGTGTAAATCTGGAGGTGTTGCAGAAAGGTAAGGCTAGGGATATTGGCAGTCAGGATGTTGTGGAGACCCATGATATGGACGTGAAGCGGTCAAAGAAAAGAAAGGTAGTGGCAGAGGAGATTGCAAATTCCATCCACAAAATCAAAATGTCGGTTGATGTCGAGAAAGGTAAGGAAGTTTTTGCTAGTCATGATAAGGTTAGTTCCTCTGAGGAGGAAGATGTTGTGAGGAAGGGGTTTTTTAATATTGACAGGGAAGATATCTCTAATGTGATGGCAACTGCTAGAGAGGGTTCCATTATTTTGTTTAAATTATTCAAATGGTTTTTTCATAAACTTAATATAAAAAATGTTAAAGTTAGGGGTGTGGTGAGTAAGGCTCAAGAGTCCTCTATTCAAATCCAGATTGATGAATTGTTTAATTCCTTGAAAATTGTGGCAGAGGAAACTCTTAAGATGAAACATAATCTAGAAGGTAGAGTCCTCACCCTCGAGATCAATTGGAGAAAATTTGTGCTAGTGTGGTCAAGGGTGGGGAGGTGACTAAGTCCGGTGTTAACTTTGAATCTGTTGGTGTGACTTCTCCTTTTTTTAGTGCTAAGAATCGTAAGGAAACTATTCATGTTGATGAATTTGGTGCTGGTGGCAAGATGACGAAGGAAGAGGTGACTGTTGAGAAGGTTGGGGAAAAGAATATTGTTTTGATTACTAAGGTGAATACAAATGGGCTTGGGGCTATAACTAGAAACAAAACTAAGGATTAGATTGGGGCCTCTAGTAAAGATGTGACTGATGTTTTGGATGATGCGCAAAAGGTTGAAGCAAGCGACATGGAGGTGGTTGATATTCTGAAAAACATGTAGTGCTGCTAGTTGGGGTCCTCCTTTTTGGCTGATATTTTGTTGTTGGTTCATTTTTTTTGGGCTAATGTACTTAATGCAATTTTCTTTTGATTCGGCTGCTTACTTTTGTAAAGGGTTTTGAGCTCCTTCAAAACCTGTTATTTACCTCTAATCAAAAACATTTTCATTTTCAATTTTAATATTTTCATTTTCAATTTCAATATGATGTTCAATATCTTCAAATTCTATTTCATCTTCACTTGAATTAACATTTAACAATGGAGAAGAAGCCACAACTTGAGTATTTACCATACCTTGTCTTCTTTTCCTATGAATTTCTCTATCTTTTTCTCTATATGCTTCAATTTGATTTGCTATTAGTTTTCTATTTCTTTTTCTCTTACGGAAACTACTACTCCCCATTGCACAAACAAAAAAGAGCACACAAATGATTGTAAAGGTTAAAAATGTGTAAAAGAATCTCCCAAAAGCTGAAGTTTATCTTATACAGACATAAATCACAAGATTTCAATGACAAAAAGAATGTGGGGACCATTGGAATGCTCAAAATGGTCCCCCTTTTGTTTTTTATTTAATTCACTAAACGGATATCCATTATGTTTTACACAATGCTAAACCTTCAAAAAATGAAATAATATATGTTTCCTTTAGTTTTTAAAAAACTAAACTTCATGAAACATTTTTAGAATTATTAATAGCATAATAATATTAATATATTATGTCATGATATATTTTATATTATATTAAATATATTATATATTATGTGAAATGATGGGAAAATGAGGTTCTTATAAGGGGTTCACCAAATATGGCAAGATTAGAGACCTATTCTGCACTATTTCATTCGGGAAATGAGATCGAAACAATGAAATGACTATCAACCAAAAGGTGAGTCAAATCAAGGTGTGAATCTAAAAATTTCCCTTTTAGGCAAGGACGGGGGTCCTGATTAAATAGCACTTTGGGGAGAAAGATTAAAAATAGCAAAACAACTCCAAAATGCAAGTTATAAAGTGCATCTAATAGATTAAGCTTAATTCTGATGGAACTAGAAAACAAAATATAGATATAAGAATGAGAAAGTGATATGTACCAATCACCAAAAGTGCTTTTTCAAAGCTTATTGAAGACTCATTCACCCTATGGCGAATGGCGAATGGCTAGAGCTCCTATAAAAAATGGTTTTTGGGTTCTCTTCTATTGTGTATGCACTCCCAAATTCTCAAATCCCGCAGTCGGAAAGCTGAAAATAAATTATGTAGGTCAGTTTGTGTGAAATTGCAAGAATGGTGATAACAAATGCAACTTTGACAACTTTACAATTTTTTCTCTCCAATAGATCTTCCACCTAAAATTTGCAAACACACATCAAGAGGTAAAAATGTTGTTTTGTTAGGTGAATGGGGGTTTTCCTTGGTCAAACCCCATTTTGGTAATTAAACCTTGTAATGAAATTAAATAGCATGAAGGAATGATGAATGAACAAATTCCATGTCACAACTCACCAAATCCTTGTTTGAACCTTGGAATATGGATCTGCAACTTGCATGAAATGGCTTCAATGGATGTGGATCTTGATCATGAAACTTGACTTGAAAGAATGCCTTTGAATGCTTGAATAGATATTGAACACTACACCAACATATTAGCTCAAATAACATGCATGATGCAAGAATTATTTGACATGATAATATGATCTTGATTGCTGCAATAATCTTCAACAAATATGCTCTTTAATGCCTTGAAAATGCTCTTGAAATGCTCTTGATCTCATAAACTTTCTATAGGAATTATCACTTGAAAATTCTAGGATGAAACATAGTGAAATGATCTCTTATTTATACATACGTTAACATTAATTCTCGAAATTTAAATAACAAAAGTTGACATGTGAATAGACATTTGAAATCACTGAAATACCGCCAAAAACATATTTGAAATTTAGGTCTTAGGTCTAAGTGAGGACCCATTTTCCCTTGGGTGAATGATCCCTAGGTCACTTACCTAGGACACACATTCTCCAATGTTAAGTGTTATGTTATGGCATTGATGAATGTCAGGTTTCCTCTTCAAAAATTGCAATTGATTAGGCTTGGATTTGAATTAAAGGGGTCAATTAAGGCATAATTAAGCTTAATTAATTAATAAAGCCCTAGATGAATGTGAAAGTGTAAAGGTACACCTTACAACACCATAAATAAGGCACAATTAAGTCCATTTCATTTAATAAGGCCCTAAACTTAATGTGAATATGTAAAATATATATTACAATGCTAAATTAAGGCATAATTTAATCCTTTTATTTAATATTATTTCCCAAATTAAGTGTGAAAAAGGGATACTTTTTCCTACACTATATTATGATATATATATTTATTATATATTAATATATTATATATATATATTTATATAATATATATTATATATTATTATTATTAAGGTATATTATATAGTATATAAATTATATTATATATTAATATCTCTCTATCTCTCTCTCAGGTCTATCCCACTCCCTCTCTCCCTCTCTCTCTCTCACACACACATACTCACTCTCCATCTCCCTCCCAGGTCTCTCTCTCTTTCTCTCTCAGGTCTCTCTAGTCTCCCACACTCCCTCTCTCCCCCCTCTCTCTCTCAGGTCTCTCCCATTCCCTCTCTTCCCCCCTCTCTCTCACAAGTCTCTCTCTCTCACTCCCTCTCTCCCTTTTTCTCTCTCAGGTCTCTTACATCTCTCTCCCTCTCACTCTCCCTCTTTCCTCTCCTGGGTCTCCCACTTATCTCCCACCCCTTTCTCTCTCTCTCCCGTGTCTCCTGACCTCCTTCCTCCCCCTCCTCCTCCTCACGTGTCCTCTCCTTAGCCCCTCTCTCTCTCTCTCTCTCTCTCTCTCTCTCCTAAGTCTCTCTTTGGTATCTCTCTCTCTCAAGTCTCTCCCTCTTTCTCTCTCAAGCCTCTCTCTCAAGTCTATCTCCCTCTCTCCCTCTCTCCCTCCATCTCCCTCTTAGGTCTCTCTCTCTCCCTCTCCCTCTCTCTCTCTCTCTCACTCTCCATATCCCTCTTAGGTTTCCCTCTCTCTCTCTCTTAAGTCTATCTCTCTCAGAAGTCTCTATCCCTCCTAAGTCTATGTCCCTCTTAGGTCTCTCTCTCTCAAAGTCTCTCCCACTCCCACTCTCCCCCCCCTCTCTCTCTCTTTCTCTCTCTCTCTCACTCTCCATCTCTCTCTTAGGTATTTCTCATTCTATCTCTCTCTCTCTCAATTCTTTGCCTCCCTATATCCCTGTCAAACCCTTCTATCCCTTCAAAACCCCTTTATAATATATTTATTATATATTAAATATTAAATTAATATATTATATATATTTCTATAATATATATTATATATTAATATTATTATTATTAAGGTATAGATTATATATATTATATAGTATATAAATTAAATTATAGATTAATATGTATGCATAGGGGAAGCTTCAAATCTTATACAATAAATAATGGATATCCATTTATAACAAATATTTGTTATAGATGGATATATGTTTCCTTTAAATTTTTAGAAACTGAATAATACATAAAATTATTATTATGTATTCTTAATATATATTGAATGTATAATATATTAATATATCATAATATATTTATGTATAGGAGTGAATTTGCACTTCTTGTGTAATTTCCCCTTTCACATACCCTCACCTTAGAAAATCAAATCTGAGGGTGAAATTCCACATCACCCACCTGCCTTCCACCCACTTGGCGTTTGTCCTATGTGTCGGTGAGAGAATATTTGTTGGGGACGCGAGTGTGGTGTGTGGAAGTCTGCGCGACGTGCTACTATCCATGATAGATTCTCACATCTAAAGTTGGCAGAGGCATTACACTCCTCATTGGGGATGAATTGTAACATCCTTATGTTGACCAACCGACCCAAAAATGGCTTATTCCTTCTCATCCCACCTTCAAAAGAAAAATATTCACAATCACTTCATCTCTCTTAGCAATTCATTAAACTCTTTCACATTCTCAAGAAAATTCTCAATCTCTTCAACATTCTAGCATTCCATTTTCACCACTCAACTTGAGCATTGCAGCAGCTTGAAACTCCATCAACTCCACATTGCAAGTGTGAGGCTACCACAAAAGTTGTGAGCTTGGAGTCTTGCGAGACCTCCCTTCACCACATCTACAACAGTGGTGACTTTTCCAAGTTCGTTGTTTGCATTCTCCCTTCATTGGCCTTGAGAGCCTTTGGGTGGAGGTGGTAATGCTTCATTCCTCTCCTTTTTTATTTGATAGAGTAGCTTGTGTCTTTTGTAGTGTTCATTGCAATTCTTTCAATCTTCTTTATCATATTTTTCTACTTCATTGCTTTCTAGTTGTCCATGGAGGTGGAAACACCAAAGCAGGGGTTTGACTGAGGCAAGCCCCTATACAATCCCAACATTTTTCCCCTTCTTGTTTGTGTGTAGGTTAACATGTGCATGGACCTAGCTGGTGAACTGGTGCTTTTTTGAGATAACCTTCGTCACCCTATCTTTTATTTACTTTCTTTATCATCTCCATCTTTACTTTTCGTAACTCATCATTTTTTTTACTTCATTAAAATCAACTAGCTAGATTGTCAGTAGGTTTTTGGGCGTTTCTTCACTGTACTTTATGTTTCTGGTTGTACACAACTAGTGCACTAGAGAGATGCCAACGCACCGTGTTGTCATCCCAAACCCGCGTTGCCTCCCTCAAACAGATAATTGTATGAGGTACAGTTTGGACTTCAAAAACTAGCTCATTTAGCCCCAGTTAGAATTTCAAGTCTATAGAGTGATAGACATACTTCTTAGTTCTCTTTATTCTCGATCCTCATCCCCAAACATCCCTTTAGAGTGAGATAAGTTAGGGAATCCCTCTACTCTCGGCTCTCCGTGACTTGGAGCCTTGGTGTGGTTGGTCCCCCTCTCTTACATTTTTGGTGAACTCAACATGAACATCTATCCACTCACTTTTGTTGAGACTTTTCCCCCACACCTGGTGGTTGTTGTAACCCTGAGTATTGTGAAGGTTTATGAGCATCACAACCCATTCCATGAATTATGTGTACGTTGTTAGGAGAAGTGTGTGACACCTACCAATGGAAAAGGAAAAGGCCACTTCTAGTTTCACCTCTAGTTTTTCCATTAGTTTAGCTAATGATTTTACTACTAGTTTTCCTACAAACTACGCTTACGAGATGGGTTTCATGGAAGAGACCACTCATGTGCCTACCCCTCTAGCATCCCCTACGACTTCATATGTAGATGAGGATGATGCTATGCATATTCCTGCAGAAAAACTTATGGCATTAGATAATAGATTGTTGGACCTTATAAATCATTTACAAAAAGTACCAAGCATGGAAAGAGCCACTAGGCTCACTGGTGAGGTGAGACATTTGCTAGGGAAAGATTGAATAGGCATATAATTTCTACGTGGCCTCGTCGATCTAACTGAAGCTTATATCCCTTCGTATAGGCCTAGATTGGGTACCACCTAAGGGGAAGTGCTTGATGCCTATGAAATAAAAATAGGTGTTTCAATGCACACTACATCTGTATTCATGGCCGAAATAGGGCACTTGATCAACAACTCTTTTGCTTCTCAAAGGCCTGACACTCTTAAAATGAGAAAAAAACCCCTTGGGTTCAGTTTCACCCCTCCTACTGCCCTTGATGGTAGAGGTTATGGTGGAATGAGTGGTGGTAGCTTTGGTAGCAAAGGTGGAACTGGCAGAGGTGGCTCTGGTGGAGGCCATGGAGGTGGCTTCGATAGTGAAGGTGGCTCTGGTGGAGGCCCTACTAGTGGTGGTGGCTCCGACAGTGGTCATAGCGATGGCTCTGAAGGTGGTCATAGTGGTGGCTCCAGAGGTGGCTCTAGAGGTGGTTCTGGAGGCTCCGTTGGTCCTTTATCATCTTTTGACCCTGTTTTGAATGCCCTTCTTTAGAACATGGGTTGAATGCAAAGCCAACTGGCGAGTCTCTCCCAAGCCTCTTCCCAACCTATCTTTCAACCATTCTTCCAACATAGCCCATTGTCAGTAGCAATCCTAAGTACCCTTCCTATAGGGAATGGAGATTCCTAAGTTTGAGAAGTATAGCGGCAAAGGGGACTCACAAACGCATGTGTTTGCCTTTAATGCCATGTGTACAGACTTCGTCCATCGCGACGCGTTGATGGAAAAATTAATTCCTCGATCTCTTAAGGATACAATGCTTGAGTGGTATTGTTCCTTGCACGACAACTCTATCTTCTCATTTCATCAACTTGTATATCAATTTCTCTGATATTTCCAAGCCAACATCGGACTGAAGATGACCTTCTCAGATCTCGTCCAATGCAAGTAGGGGGATAAAAATAAAATAATTGATTTCATAACACGATATCAAGCACTCTTTTCACAGATCTTGTACTCGTTGTCTGATTCTGATGTGCAAAAGGTATTCATAGGAAACCTATAGAGACCTTGGTAGGAAAATTTTGCAAGTGATCCCACAATACTGGTTTACATTTTTTGGCCAAACTAGACACTGAACTAATTTTTCTAACTAAATCTTTGCTTTCGGGAACCTATAGCGGCTAAACCGTGAGGAATTTGAAGATGATGCAAACTAGTGATTTGTGACATTTTGTCTATAGATTCTAAGTAAATTATTTTCAAAAAACTTGGAATCAAATTGTACTTCTTTTTCCATCTCCTTCAAAAACTAGTTTTTTTCAATAAACACCATTTTTGAGTGATGATCACCGTATACAACATCACTTTTTTTCCATGAAAGATAAAATTCTATTTTTTTCAAATTTAGATTTGTAACTACGATATCTAGCGCTTTCATTTGGATTCATAGTGTTTTATTGAATATTTTTTCCTTAATCAAGTTTTGAAGTCAAACCAATTACAATTCAGACATAGGCAGACTGTATACAACATAACTTTTTTTTGTATGTATCAAAATTCAATTTTTTTCTTTGTTGGATCAAGGACTTTAATATCTAGTGAAATGATATTTTTCAAAACAATTTTTTGATAATCTGCTATTTTCCACATGTGCAGAAATAGAGCTTGATTTTCGGTGAAAAACCTACATTCACAAGAAATAAAAAATAAATATAATAATTAAATTAAATTTATTTAAAATTATACTTTTTGGAAAGCTTCTAATAAGGACTACATACTTACAAAAAATAAATTTTAAATGTATTCATTTGATCCCCCAAAAGGTAAATCAAAAGTGGGTTTTTATTAGCATTTTGATAGGTGTAAAGGAGACTCTGTTATAGGTATGGTTTAAAACTAGCGGGGTTCTATCCAAGCGGGTTGTATCTAAGGTAGTTCGATCAAACCCTCTTCAATTGGAATCCTTTAAATGGAAATTTTCAAGGCTTAACTCATTATATTTTCTAAAAGTATGTGATTTCAGCAAAAACAGGATCTCCCAAAAATTGTAAACCAGTATTGTGGGATCACCCTTGCCCTCATGAAATACCCATCTTTTGCACATATGTGTGCCGCATTATGAGAATATCAGCAAACGGTAGTTCAATTCAGGGGATCCTCCTCGTGCTTCTATTTGGGAAGAAAATCTATTATATCGATCTCGGGAAAAGGTAAAGATTTTGCAAATGTAGTAGCCGCAATGAGTGATAATAGCCTCAGATGCAATAGAAAGTTTACAAAAGTTAGCAGAATTTTATTCTTCCATCTTGCAAAAGTTGTTGAAGGACAAGATCATAACTTTGGAAAACCCTCGACCTCTCAAGGAATCTTACCCTGATTGGTACAATGCAAATGCTTTCTGTCAGTACCATTGAGTTAATGGACATGATACTGAGTGTTGTATGTGCCTGCATCATGAGATACAAGATTGCATCAATGATGGTACTAGATGTCTTGATGTGACAAAAAAAATGCAAATAAATCAATGGCGAAAGCCAATAGTGAGTTGCAGATTATACACGGACCTGTTTCTGTCTCATTCTGCTAACTTAATTATTTGATCCCTCTAATTCTACCACTTAAACCTTGATGTATGTTAACATGGTCACGGTTACTCCTTCCATGTAGCCTATGATTGGCTCAACAGATGTGGCATTCACCTCGTAGGACATGCCCTTGAATAACAAGCCCTCTCCCCTCTACATTTATGCTCATCTCAATGGGAACATTGTGATAGGGGTCTTAGTTGACTTTGTGAGTTGAGTAAATGTCATTACAAAGGATACGTTGTGGTTGAATTCATTGCAAAGGGAGGAGTATGAAGAAACAAAGTCTACCATCCATGCACACGATTGCATTTCTCTCAAGTCATATGGCTCAATAACTTCTTTTGTCCTAGTTGGACCTAGGGCCATGGACACAATCTTTGACATTATTTCAGAATTGGATTTGTTCAAGGTTAAATTAGGCATACCTTGGATAGCTTCCATGAATGAAATCGCTTTCATCATTCATAAGTGTTTGAAATTTTCCCACGAAGGTGTTGTGCATGTTGTGCATGACACTGGATACCAGTCATTGGTGTCCCATGGGGGATACTCATTGGATCATTTTTGGCCCACCTCGGTCATTCTGTTTCCCCCGAGAATGGACCTACTTTATTGAAACTATGTGAGGTATAAGACTGGGGGCAACAGATAGCTAAAAGTGACCCCTCCAATAGTGCAACAACAAGTTGCCTCCTCTTCTCAAAAGGGGAAGGAGAGGCCTACTCATCCTTAGGGTTCCCCTTCCACTCCTCTTTCTGAAGAATATTTTTGTTCGTCTACTCCTGGATTCGACATACAAATTCCGATGGTGCTTGCTTGGCATAAATCCAAGATCAGGATATCGGATCTTCCTATTGTGCATCTTGGACCATGGCCCTACCTTTATGGTAGGAGGAAAGGTCCCCGAGGGGAATCCTCTATGTCTCGGCCTTCGCGGCCTCCCACCACTCCTACTCCTAAAGTAGTGAATGGGAAGAGGCCCGCCCCCGAGGCACTAGAGTCGACTCCCCCCATTGTCTCTTAATCTCTTCCTCCTACTCCCATTCAGGAGTCTGTCCCTCCAAAAATGGTTGTAATGGAAACTCCTATGGCTAAGCAAGATCCTTCTATCCCTTCGTAGCTCCCGACCTCTAGCTCAAAAATTCATAGAAACTTCCTTGCACTTAAGCACAAGCATTGGTGAAAGGCTCTGGTGGTTGAGCAAGCCACTTTGCAGAGGAAGGAAGAGGAGTTGACTACCCCTGTTTTAGGGCCTCCTAATGCATCCTCCTCTCTCCTCCCCTTTGCTTTCGTTCAATTGAATTTAGTCAAGTTATTGGCTCATCCCTATGAGTGTGAGTGTACCTGACCCTAAAACGGTGCAAGTGTTTATCTCTCCTTCAGTTGAGCCACCTCTTTTGATGTCCCTCCCGGACATCTCACCATTTTCTAAACCTATGGACATGCCGAATACCTCAGTGGTTTCCGTTGCAATTTTCTCCTCCTCTTTTGTCCCCCTTGCTTCGTCTGTAGGGAGTTCACATCCTCTAAAGAAGTAGACCATGGAGGTTGGCCCTTCTAGTAATGGAGGGTGTAAGAGGAGCCCACCTTCTTCAAAGGATTGTCCTGCGCTAGCTTGTTTTGTCCTAGTGACGGAATAAGTTCTGACTTCCCCTGAGTTTGTCATTACTCCCAAGTTAGTCAGTGAGCCAAGCAGTGAATCTTGAGCACCATCCTCCCCATCCATCAAGGTACCACATGGCACTCCTATAAAGTACATGTTCAACTCTCTAGACAAGGTCTCAGCCTTGTCAGCGATCTTCATGAAATTGTTGACCATTTCTCCACAAGAGCCTAGTGGAGAAGACCTTGTGAGGCCTTCTTCCTTAGCCCTTGTTGTGGGATGGTCAAAAGCTCCACCCCTTAATATTCCACCATTGCATGCTCTTCCTCCTTCCTCCTTCCCCTTATAATGATCTAGGTTGGGAAGCGGACAACCTCTTGGTCAATGAGTGTTAGGGGGAAGCCTATTATTTACCTTTCGATTAGGTGTGTGTTTGTTATGTGTTCCCCCATGCTTGTGTTATGTGTTCCTAGATGAACCTTGTCACCATTGTAGGTGCTCGTAAATAGGAGTGATTATGTGTCGTAAAACTTCCTCTATTTGTTCCATCATTCTTCCTCTGTTATGTGTTTTGATTTTTGACAAATTGGGGATGATGCAAAGTGTTGGGGGCATTTAGGATTCCCTTCCATGTTGACCCAATTTTTTATTTTTACTTTTCCTTCTCATGCATTCTTCACATGGTCTGATATAGTAGGGGGTTGATGACAATTCATTAATATACTATTACTATACATATATATTTATGAGCAACTCTGACCTTGAAATATCAGATCACCCCTATGTCCCTTGTTTGTGGTGTTGCTATTTCTCTTTTGCTATTTGATCTTTCTCTCTTCTTTACGTGAGTTGTCCCTCGTATGTGTGACAACATATTTTTCACAATATTTTGATTTTTAGAAAATGCATTCATTTCCAACGAATATTTTCTCAGAAATCTTTGTAAAACCTTTTTCAAAATCCGCATTCTCCACTTGGACCCCTAATAGAACGTGTTTCCTTCATCATGGGTTTGCAAAGAAAGAAATTGAAAACTTTCCTCTGAGGGGGGGAAACTTTTCCTGCAGGAGAAGCCTTGACCTTCCCCTCACAAGGGGGAATTTTCTTCCTTTCGAATCCCTTGATGAAGTGAACATCTTTCAAAAGGATTCCTTGATATTGAATCAATTTGTGAAAGGACACTATCTTACTTTCAAACAACGCATCCCTTGAGTGGAACCCTCTTCTTTTGAAGGGTTCCTGAGGGACCCCTTTGAAAGCCTTTTGATTTGTTGACTGATTGTGTGACTATCTGCTTGTTTTCCTATGTGGTTGCTTTTTGTTTCTTGTTGCATGTTTTATCTACAGATTAACATGTTGCTTTGCAAGTGCACTTGTGAAGCCACTTTCTAATCCAACTCTGTGGAGTCCTCTTTCACTGGCCTTCCTTCATGAGAGAGTACTTGAGGGAATTCCTTCTTGTAGGTCTATAGGCTTGTGAGGCACTTACATCCTGTGGGATTTTTCCATCATTGGTCTGAGGGCCTTTGATGTACTTTGTGCAACTTCATAGTTATGCGGGGATATGGAGTCCTTTTGTTCAAAAATCCTCAGGAGAGAGAACCTGTGGAGTCCTTTTCCTGTCCTGCACTTTCGAGTTTTCCAAATCATGTTCTACTTCATCGATAATTCAGGTATACATTTCTAACCCTTCGATCTACTTTACCGAACACTCATCGATACCTATGCTCGCTAAAGTGGGGGAAAAATTTATAGGAGCGAATTTTCACTCCTTGTGTAAATTCCCCTTTCACATACCCACACCTTAGAAAATCAAATCTGAGGGAAAAATTCCACATCACCCACCTGCCTTCCACCCACTTGGTGTTTTCCCTATGTGTCAATGAGAGAATATTTGTCGGGGATGCGAGCACGATGCATGGATGCCTACGTGGCAAGCTACCATCCCTAACAAATTATCATGTCTAAAGTTGGCAGAGGCGTTACACTCCTCATTAGTGATGAATTGTAACATCCTTTTGTCGACCATCGACTCGAAAAAGGCTTATTCCTTTTCATCCCACCTTCAAAAGAACAATCTTCACAATCACTTCATCTCTCTTAGCAATTCATTCAACTCCTTCACATTCTCAAGCAAATTCTCAATCTCTTCAACATTCTAGCACTCCATTTTCACCACTCAGCCTGAGCATTGCAGCAGCTTGACACTCCATCAAATCCACATTGCACGTGTGACACTACCATAGAATTTGCGAGATTGGAGTCTTGCGAGACCTCCCTTCACCATGATTGTAGCAGTGGTGACTTTTCCAAGTTCGTTGCTTGCATTCTCCCTTCATTGGCCTTGAGAGCCTTTGGGTGGAGGTGGTAACGCTTCATTCCTCTCCTTTGTGATTTGATAGAGTAGCTTGTGTCTTTTGTAGTGTTCATTGTAGTTCTTTCAATTTTATTTATCATATTTTTCTACTTCGTTGCTTTCTAGCTGTTTGTGGAGGTGGAAACACCAAAGTGGGGGTTTGATAGAGGCAGGCCCCTATATAGCCCCAACAATTTTCCCCTTCTTGTTTGTGTGTAGGTGAACATGTGCATGGAGCTAGCTGGTGAACTAGCACTTTTATGAGATAATCCTCATCACCCTAGCTTTTATTTACTTGCTTTATCATCTTCATTTTTACTTTTTGTACCTCATCATTTTGTTTACTTCATTAAAATCAACTAGCTAGACTATTAGTAGGTTTTTAGATGTTTATTCACTGTACTTTACATTTTTTGGTCGTACAAATGCTAGCGTGCTAGAGAGATGCTAGCGCGTCGCACTATTGTAGTATACCCACACTACCATCCTCAGATAGAGAGTTGTCTGAGGTATAGTTTAAACTCCAAAAATTGACTCATCTAGCTCCAGTTACAATTTTGGGTCTGTAGAGTGACATAAGTACTTCTTAGTTCTCTTGATTCTCCATCTTGATCCCCAAACATCCCTTTAGAGTGAGGTAAGTTAGGGAATCCCTCTACTCTTGGCTCTCCATGGCCTAGAGCCTTGGTGTGGTTGGTCCCACTCTCTTACAATTTAATATATACCATATATTAAATAGTATATATAATGTATTTATATATTAAATATTATATAATATATATTGTATAGTATATAAATTGTATTATATATTAATATATATGCATAGGGGAAGCTTCATATCTTAAACAATAAGTAACAGATATCGATTTGCTTTCAATTTTTATAAACCAAATAATACGTAAAACCAATATTATGTATTATTAATTTATAATAAATGTATTATATATTAATATATTGTAATATAATATATTATGTATTATATATTATGATATATATTATATAGTATATTTAATATATATATATACTATATATTTATATATTATATATATTTTATACTATATAGTATATAAATAATATATTATATATTAAATATACTATATATTATATATCTTATAAGTTCTCTCCCTCTCTGACACTACTATTGATATCCAACTTGTATTTTGTATTGAACTTTTGAACACAGTAATTAAGCATTCTGTTATCAAAATATTGACCTCCCAAATGCATATCCCCTCTCTCTAGAGTCTCTCCCATTCCCTCTCTCTTTCTCTTAGGTCTCTCTCACTCTCCATCTCCCTCTTAGGTCTCTCTCTCTCTCTCTCTCTCTCTCTCTCTCTCACCCTACCTAGACAACTCTCTCTCAGTCCCTCTCTCTTCCTCTCTCACAGGTCTCTCTCTGGTCTCTCCCTCCCACCCTAACTAGATAAATCTCTCTCACCCCTCTCTCTCTTAGGTCTCTCCCAATCCCTCTACCTCTCTCAAGTCTCTCCCACTCCCTCTCTCTTTCCCTCAAGTCGCCCCCTCCCAGTTTCTCCCTCTTAGGTTCTCTCTCTCTCTCCCTCCTCTCTCTCCCTCCTCTCTCTCTGGTCTCTCCCACTCCCTCTCTCTCAGGTCTTTCCCTCCCAAACCCCTCTCTCTCTTGGGTCTCTCCCTCACTCTATCTCTCACATCCCTCTATCTCACTATATATATTATAATGTAGTATATAATATATACTATGTATTAAATATATTAAATAATATATAATATACTATATAAAATATATACATAGTATATAATATGATAATATAATATAATATATAATACATAATATGTAATATATAATATGTTAGTATATTAGTATATTAGTATATGTTAATATATTAAATATTATGTATTATAAATAATAGAGGTAACATATATCCATTTTGAATGGATATCCATTTCTAACGGATATTCATTTTTTCTGACAAAATCAGTAGGCTTGGGATTTGGCTCGGGATTGCGAAACCTAGAAAGTCAACTGAAAAACGTGTTTACAATTTTTTCTTAGTTTTTGAAGTTCACCCTTGTGGTTGATGACTTCTTTTTTTATCTGAATTTGATGAAACAAAAAGGGTTTATTGAAAAATTTCTAGCTTTCCACCAATATATAAGATATGCCTTATGAATTTAATATATAATTATTATTGATTTTCTACATACATTATGACTAAAGTCCTGATTGATAGGTTGATTGAAAAACTTCTATAATTTTCAAACTATTTCACATTTTTTGAATCTAAAAGACGCATCACATTCTATGCTTCGCATACTATAGGATATAAAAAAATTGAATTTCATAATTTTTTGACCAAGTTATGGTGGTCAGACAAACATGTTTTAATAATTTTGAAATGTTCTAATAAAAAACCATAACTAATTATTTACATGAAAAAAAATTACAAAAAAAATGTGGCACATCCAGGCATGTGTCCTCTACATATATTGAAAGTTTAAAATATATATATATTTTCTTTTACTTAGG
The DNA here is from genome assembly GCA_007258455.2 of Sequoia sempervirens. Classification (NCBI taxonomy): domain Eukaryota; kingdom Viridiplantae; phylum Streptophyta; class Pinopsida; order Cupressales; family Cupressaceae; genus Sequoia; species Sequoia sempervirens. The sequence goes on from VDFB02074462.1 coordinate 45,875, forward strand.
GTGGTCAGACATACACCTACTTCTTATCCTTTTCCTGAAAATTTAGTACTACTGCATTGAAATTTTAATTTTTTGCAAAATAGATTTACTTTTTTCCAAAAAATGACTAGTAGCCTAGAAACCACATTTAATTTGCTACAAATTATGTTTTTTACATAATTTTCAAATTATGTTAATAATCTATTCAAATTTTTATGTCAAGTTGCCTAACTTTATTTTTCTAAATTTTCATTGCCACTTAGGGGCCTAGTTTGGACCCTCATGATCCTGCACTGACCCATTTCTTGAAATGGTATTGCTTTTAAGTAAACAAGAAATTTATTTATTGGATATAAAATCAAATTGTACTTTAATTGTCATCATAATTGTAATTTAGGGCGAAGACCCTCTTTGCTTGAGTTATATTGAAAAAAATACTTGTATATTTCCTTTATCAACAATAATTGAATATATGAATGATAGAAGAACTTAAAGTTTTACAAATTCATTATCTAGCTATTGCATGATGGATGCATGCACTACATTTCACCACATCAAAGTAATGCTTATGTTTATGGCCATTACTATGATTATGGTTATGGTCATGGCGATGTTCATGATCATGATCATGGTTGTGGTTATGGTTATGATTGTGATTGTGCTCATATCCATCGTTCTTTTTGTAAATACCATGGTCATGATCATGATTGTGAAGATGATTTGCATGCTCATTCACATCTCAGTCATTGCAACACCCACGATGATGACGACGATGATGATGAGCATGATCAACTTTCTCTACTTTCAAGAGAAGCATGTTGTGAAACGTTACAATTAGGCAAGTGCCTATGTCTGCTAGCATAGCCATCCACAAGTAGATATCACCCATGAAAGTAAGCACCATCAAGGCTACTTCAGGAGAGAATGCAACATTTATGTATATTGTCCTCACTGATCTCCATCCTATTTTCATTGAACCAACAATATTGCTCATGTTCATTAGACATGAGAGCTACATTTGCAGATTCCATGGCTATTGCAAAGCCTTCCACACCCATAGCTTTCCCTAGATTTGTTATTTCTTTAATGTCGATGCATCTTTAATTCTATCACCCACCATGGCAGTTATGCCCTCTCGCTTTAGCTCTCCAATAAATCTCAACTTGTCTTTTGGGAGTAAAATTTAATTCCTCCTACCTGCACATCATTATCAAGGCTCCTCTATTAGTTAAAAATGTTGTGACAAGATTGCCTACTCAATTACCCATTTAAAGCATGCAACTCTTTTTTAACTTCTACAACAGAAACAACGGTATCAATTGCTTATAGTACGGGGAGATGCTTGTTAGAGGTTCCTAAAGCAGATCTGTCTTATTCAATTCATTTTTGGCCATGTTTGGGAGTAAAATTTAATTCCTCCTACCTGCACATCATTATCAAGGCTCCTCTATTAGTTAAAAATGTTGTGACAAGATTTCCTACTCAATTACCCATTTAAAGCATGCAACTCTTTTTTAACTTCTACAACAGAAACAACGGTATCAATTGCTTATAGTACGGGGAGACGCTTGCTAGAGGTTCCTAAAGTAGATCTGTCTTATTCAATTCATTTTTGGCATTAGTCATGATGCTATATTGGAGCTTATTTTTTCTTTTCCAACAAATTTTGATCAAAGTTTCTATGGATGTCCACATCAATCAAATTTTGTTTCATCCAATATTTATCTATCATTACGTAAACCAAAAATAATTAGAATAAAACACATTTATCTTTTCACGTAAGGATGGTGGGGCAATGCCAATCATTTCAACCAATGCATTGTTAATTGGAAAAAAAAAATTAGTACCTACTGACAAGAAGGAACTATTGCATTCTAAATCGCTTAACAGGGAAAATAGTCTATGTACCTTTTACTAAATTAGGTGACCTTTTACTAAATTAGGTGTCTAAATTATTTTGTCTAAAAGAAATTTCAGGGTTCTAGAATGTTTTGAAGGATTAAGATGAAATTTTTTTAACAAAAGATATTTTAAATAGTAATTATCGAGGATCTAATTGGTTGAGAAGGTTTGAGTCATTTCTACAACCTTCATGTAGTTTGAGAGAGGCAAGTACTTTTTAGTAATAAAAAATACTTTTTTAGTTGTACTATGCAATATCAAGTGGTTTTTAAGTAATAAACTATTGGAATCTTTAATGTTTTTTGCATTGGATGAGGATTGTTTAGTACGTATTACTGTACTATTTAAGGACATTTAATAAAATTACGAGGAATTAATGTAAAGTGGTTGCAATTTGTAGGTGTTCGTTCAACCAATCAGATGTTAGAATTTTTTAGGGTTAAACGATATATGTGTTTGATTTAAATTAAAAAGATGTGAGGTTTTTAAGGCTGCAAAAGCTTTTGCCTTGGCCACATGATCACTGATCACAAGCTTTTTTCTTTGAGAAGTGTGGTTTGGATTAAGTGTGCGCATTGTAGACACATGTCGTCTGGGTTAAATTCATTGGTGGCGGAGATGATTGATTATAGACCTATTTTCAATCATTTTTGCTAATTTTTTAAAAGTTAATAAATGTAAATGAAACTTTTGGTGTGAATTTTGAATATTTATATTATTATATTTTAATATGGTTATATAATGATGTATTGTATTATCAATCATAAATGTTATGATGAATATTATTTTCATTATGTTTGGGATGAAAAATTTGTTGGTAATTGCATTTCTTGGGCTTCTGCTTTTGAGAAGCTTGTTCTAGAATCAGTGTGTGGATTGCAAACACGCATTCCCTCGATTAATTGAGATAGTTTATGTGAATTTTTATTGTTATATTATATTTTACACCAAAGGCGTATCCAATATGAAAATGAAAAACCTAAAATGTTAAACCAATGACTCATTACTTTCAATAGGCCTTGCAAGATGATCGAGATGATAAAAATGATCATGTGTGGCAATATCCCATTGCTCTTTTATCTCGGGTTTAAAAAATAATATGACAGATTATGGTTGTCGTTGGTCTTACAACACTTTGTGGTTATATCGTACGTCCATCATATCAGAATGTAGATATCAAAATGCAACTTGCATTTTCGTCGGCTCTAGTAGCAAGTTGGTGTTTACTATGAAATAGCTATTGCATTAAATATTATACGGTGATTTTACAAATATCTTCATATTCCTTGGCACGCCTTGAATAATATCTGCAAGTGGGTGTTGAAGCTTTTGGTGCGCTTTGAATGAGTATCTTTTCCTTATCCTCCTATTCTTACCACAGTTGATCCAAAATTGTACATATTCCAAGCTTCAATAACCACAACTCGCATTTCATTTTAAGAGGCGATGATGAGAATGATTAGCCTTGTTGCTCTCCTATTTTTCCTCTAAGTGAGAGATTCCTTCGATCTTTTATCAAATGTATTCGTGAACTAAGTGGGATCTTAGACAGAGTTGTCAAAGCCAGAAATATAGCTTTACTAAGTCAAAGATTTGAGGTTTTATCTTTCTTCAGAATCTAAGGAGATGAAAATACAAAAATGAATAGTACGGTACCTAGAATCAGACAAGGAGGAGAAGAGGATTTTTCCTTACATTCACCTTGTTATAAAGAAAGTTGGGCACTCCATGAAATAGGAGAGCGGTAACACCAATCATCAGGATGCATTCTTTGAATTTTCCCTCCCCAATTCGACGGCCAACAAATCTTGCCCTGTAAGGAGTTGTTTCATCAAGGTCAAAACCTCCTTCCTGAGCAAACATAGAGGAATCAACCCAGTCAACAATTTTCATGTAGTAAATCAAAATCACAGCAACAAAATTGGTGGCTATTGCATGCAAAGTTGGACGACCCAAGAACATATTCACATGGCACCCAATCTAGTTGTGGGTACAACTTTATCTCCACCAAATATCAAGCTTCTCAAAAAGGGGTATTTTCTCTTCCTCTGAAACACTTTTACACAGGAGTAAGTCCACATTTTAGCCAGATCGAACAACAAACCAACCTATTTGGCCTTTGAAACACAACATTTGAAATGGCTGTAGTTTTTCACTGGTGGTTTAATCACAACTCCTCCCATGAATTTGTAAGGCTTGCAACTCAAATAGGGGAAGTCCAAGTTAAGCAATAATTCTTTGGAGAACTCATTTTCTAAGTGGTTGGTTGGAAGTAATTATGAAGAGGGGTTATTAACTTGGATAAAGGAGCTAAGAGCTATGAACTTTCAAAAAAGTCTATGTCCATCAAGGAAATTATATGGGACAAGGAGAGCATTATATCCAAGGAATAGAAGATTTTGGCACCCGTGATTAATTGCCTCCACATTTAGAAGCATCAGTTAGATGAATGAACCATCACACCTAATAACATGTTGCCTGAAGTGAATCAAAATTTTGTGAATTCACATAATGGAGTGAGAGTGCATCCTTCCTCACTTGTAAGCCCTACAAATATATGCATGAAAGGGAGCCATAAATATTTGTACTGTATTGACAATTCAAGGGGGAAATTACACTTGTGGTAGCTCAGTACAATACGCAACATGCCTTGCAATGAATTCTAACTTCTATTTATTCAAAGCTAGAATAGGGTTAGGTAATCTGGCATTTTTATGATTATTGAAAAATCTATATTCAAGATTGTTGCAAAAGTAACTTTTATTCATATTATTATCTTCATTATGATATTGAGGTTATGCAATAGTTGACATATGTCCCCCATAACTCTAAGTTAGTCTTTGTCAGTTGGGTTTGTACAACTTAAATCTATTTTAAGAGCATTCAATAAATCTTATACTTGGTTTATTGGAGTATTGTAGGCTTGCTCACGTGGGAAATTCTAATACAAATAGAGGTTCTAGAATTTTGCTTTATATTTGCATATCAACATTTCTTGAAAGTTTCTCAGACCCTTTTCACATATCCACTTTATGTATATCCACCAACCATGGTGTCACAAGACAACATTTCTCTAAGACATTTTGTCAAATAGTTCATGTTCCTTGTTTATGAATCCACATTTAGCATAAATTTCTACCAGACAATTACAGCTACAATGTTCATTGAATTTCCTATACCCTTTATGCTTTGATGGATTTCCATACTCTTATACACAACTCCTATTTTGGCACAAGTTTTAAAGGATGTTGGCAAAGGTTACAAACTTGGCTTTACATCTTCCATTCACATTTTCTCAAGAGTTTCTATAGAATTTTCATTGAATCTATTTTGTGTATTGTGTCTATATTCTATTTCAAAATACCCCTAATTTCAAAATTAGGGGTTCAAGATAAATTTGTAGTTTATATTTTAAAAATGCATCCTACATATATTTGTCAAAACTTGAGACTTTAGATAGCCTGCAAATGAAAACAAAATAAAACATTAAAACATTATTATTCAACTTTATCACAAAGTGAAAACACAAACACATATAATGATCATAACATACCAATGGATGGTATCAAAGGTTTCAAAAGGGAAAACAAAGAATTGAAAATGTAAAATCAATATCATCACCATGTATGGGGAGGGGCACAAAATTCTTGAAGAAAATAAATAATTATAAGTGTTTCCATTCACAAGGATTTCTTCATAGTTTGGTTTGTGACTCTATTATTGTTTAACTGTTGAATGTTTTATCAACCAAGATAGTATTAAAACTTGTTGGAACTATGATTGAAAGAAATTTATCAACAAGCATTTTCATACAGCTTTTGAAACTGAAGATAATGTTGTTATCACTAGACCTCCAATAGGTGGATGGGCATGGTTTGCAATTGCAACACTTCTTGTCCTAAATACAAAAATGAGCAAGGTTGCTAGTGCCATTTTTAAAAGGAGGTATTGTTATGACATTGGACTAGTTTGCAACAATTCTTATATATATGCTTTCATGTTCTATTGTCAAATATAGATAAATATGATTTTTTTCTTTCATATAACACTCTATCATTATGGTGTCAATCCTTTCAAAGTGTAGAATTATCTGTTACATTCATTATGTACATGTTCAAGATTTGTATAAGAAACAAAGAGCATATGAAAGACATTACAATAAGATTGGTATTTACTCATAAGATTTACTATCTATTATAGTCAAAGAAATACCCTTAAACTGCAAATATTGAATTTTCTCAAACAAGTGTAATTGATAGTAATAAAAGGGAATATTAGACCTTTGACATTCTTGATCTTTTTATTTTGTTTGTATTTTGATTCCCAAAGCTTCTCTTACATTTGATTTGGTCATAATGTGATGGGAAAACTTTATGATTATTAATGTATGGAGGTTTTATTATTGTAATAAAATAATTTTTTCATAAGGTTGTGCTAATTGAATGAAATGCATACACATTTAAGCATAAGTTAGTTGTGGTTGTAATTATTCAAAAAATAATTTTTAATTTAGAGAATTAAGTGTGATGGATAGGTGTACTTAGTCTTTAAAATAAAGATAGATGTTTTTGATGTAATTTTAAGAATATAGTTATTTTAGAATTAGAGAGATATCTTCTATTTGTGCTTTATCTCAAATTATATAAAAAATATATGTCATTATCTAGGACAATCTTGTAGATCTCAAAAAAAATTATAGATAAGGACTTGCTTTGGGGGATTGACCTCAAACAATTTCATAGATAAGGACTTGCTTTGGGGCCATAGATCTAATCCTACAAACTAATTTATTTTTTCTCTCTTTTATTTTCCAAATGCATTGATGGTTGTTCTATTGATAGGGCTAGTAGTATTTAACAATACCTTTAGAGAGTTGGCAGGTTTCTAGGGTACATATTTTACTAGGTGAACCCTTTGAAAATATTGACTTTACATTCATGCTAAGGATTGGAAACAAATACTTGTAAATTGTGTAGAGGTCATAAATGATGTTGCTACAATAAAAGTTATATTGTTTAGTGCACCCATCAAGACGTTCTTGTAATAATTCCTCCTTGAATTCTCAAATGGTACAAGATGAGTGAGTCTTTAAGAGGATATGAGAGGATTCCCTATGATGATAAAATGAGAGGAATTGAATGCCTTGAAATACATATGTATGTATAGAAATAAATTATAGAAACATATGTTCATTGAACTCATAATTTTTAGTGATATGGGTGAGATTTAACCAATTTAAAATTTAAAATTTTGAATTTAAGGGGCCAAGTTCATTGTAGAATTATTTTTGCACTCATAGGATTGACATGGGACAAGGAAACAATTATTTATGTCTGTGAAAAAAAATTTGGACATAGGAGGTGTAATGAATGTGGAATGTATGTCTAGCAATGTGTAGGAATGGGTAAGGCATGGTAGAAAGGTGGAAACATGTGTAAATAAGGATAAGTGAAGGATAAGAGAATGAACCCAACTTTATATAAGATTTTGTCAATTTATAATTTTGCATCAAGACATTCTCTCAAAATGGGCACAAAACTAAATGGGACTTTACATGGCTATGCAATATTTTCCATTGATCTCTTTTCTCTAGGTGATCCTCCATTTTTAGTTTCCATAATTTGAACTCATATCCATTGAACTTCTCAATATTTGACTGAAATTCACTTGTAATGATTATTTAACCACATTTAAATATAGAAAACTACTAAAGCACATACTCTCATTGCAATAACAAAAAAACCCACAAGACTACATGAATGACATCCATCTCTAAAATAGAGTCATAGATTTGATAACAAATATTAAATACAAGGTGAATGTCATGGTGAAAATATTAACAATAAATTGTTTCAAACTACTTAAACTATAAAATATTAGTGAAACAATAGAAAATGAAACATAAGCATGTAAATAATATGAATACAAAATAAAATATATTTGGACAAACCCTTGCAATAAAAACTCCACCACTAAAGAGACCCAAGCTCAAGAATAAATCATAATAAAGGTGTACATCAACACAATCCACTTATCTCTTTGACTGCTAATAATCTAATACAAATATAGTATCTCTAAAATAACCATCCTAACCTCTATCAATGCCTCCATTATATAAAAACATGACATTCAAGAAACCACCAAGTTGCATCTTAAATCTAAGAGTCAAAACTATGAGCCATAACAAGAAATATTTGCCCCATAGTGATGGTTAAACAGCGTAAAATAACAAGCAATTACTATTACATATCTTACACCTCTCTTAAACATTATAGATTATATTACAATTGTCAAATTAACCAATTTTCCAAATCTAGACATCCCACAAGGGTAATAAATGCTTTGTCATAATATCCAAATTAAAAAGATGATCTATAACTTCTAATTTTGATTTTTAATTTAACCTCTCTATCTAATGACTTCTTACATGATATCTCAAGTATCATATAGAATAATAAATAAATAATATATTTACCCTCTCATGGATGACCCATTTTTACCTCATGTACTTTACAAATGTATGCAAAAAAAAACTAGCAATCACACCTAGTGTGCAATGGGTACATCGAAGAAGTGTAGAAGGTCAATTGGGATAAATTTTGGTATTTTTTTGCATATATTTATGCAATACATGAGGTAAATTGGTAGGTCATTTAGAAAATGATGTTGTTTTCGGAACAAAGGTCTCAATGGAGAAGTGATAGCTAGAGAGTGGGAGAGGGAGTCGCATAGATAGAGGGAGATATAGAGAGATAAAGAGTGATAGGGAGAGATATATCAATCACCCTCTGTATATCTCTATCTATTCAAATTTATCTCTCTATCTCTCTACTTCTCTCTTTATATCTCCCTACCTAGATAGAGAGGGGGAGACGGAGTGGCATAGATAGAGGGAGATATAGAGAGATATAGAGTGATAGGGAGAGATATATCAATCACCCTCCCTATATCTCTATCTATTCAAATTTATCTCTCTATCTCTCTACCTCTCTCTTTATATCTCTTTATCTCCCTACCTATCTCTATGTTTCTCATTATCTCCTGATATATATATCTTTTCCATTCTTTGTTTCTCTTTATCTCTCTATCTCCCTCTCTTTATGTGACTTAATCTCTATCTTTTTTCCATTCATATACTTGTGTAGTACACGAGGTCAATTGGTAGTCCATTTAGGAAATGATGTTGTTTTTTCAACAAAGGTCTCAATGGAGAAGTGATAGCTTCAAATCGACTATGCATCCACTTACAAGGATCCAAACACGATTGAAACAAAACCTCTAAATCAAGAATACAATCAAACCCACTTTATGTTTGCAATAGGGAGGGAGGGAAAGGTAGAGAGGGAGAGATGGGGATGTAACAAGGGATAGATAGATAGATGGGGAAATAGTGAGTGAGAGAGAGAGAGGTAAGGATATAAAGATAGAGAGGAAGATATGGATAGAGATTTGGAGATGGAGGTGGAGAAGGAGAGGGATGTGGAGAGGAGAGGGAGAGATAAAGAGAGGGAGGAGAAAGGGATAAATAGATATGGAAGAGATAAATATATAGAGGGACAAAGAGGGAGATATAGAAAGATAAATATAGAGAAAGGAAGTGATATATATAGAGAGGTAAAGAGAGGGAGAGATATAAGGGTAGAAAAAGATGGAGAGATAATGAGATAGAGATAGAAGGAGAGATTTAAGAAGAAATATGGAGATATATAGATAAAAAACAAGGTAATCAAACTCCATTACCAACAAGCTCATGTTATGTTTGCAATAGGGAGAGAGGGAGAGGAGAGATAGGGATAGAAAGAGGGAGAGATAAAGGGGTCTGAAAGAATAAGAGAGAGGGGGTAAAGGATAGAGATAGGAATATATATAGAGAAGATAGATGGAGGAGATGGAAAGGAGAGGGAGAGATATAGGAGAGAGAGATGGAGAGAGAAGAATGGAGAGATAGAGAAGTAGACAGATAGTATGGTGTGATAGGAAGAGAGAGAGATAGAGAGGGAGAGAGAGAGAGAGTAGAGAGATGAAGTGAAGAGAGAGAGAGAGAGAGAGAGAGAGAGAGAGATGAAAAGGGAAGATAGAAAGGTAGAGATAGGTGGAAAGAGAGATAAATGCTCAAGGTGATATAGACAAGTAATAAATAGGGAGAGAGAGAGGGAAAAGAGATAGAGAGATAAAAATAGAGATAGAGAGGGAGAAATAGGGAGTGTGTGTGTGAGCATGAGAGAGATATGGAGATAGAGATAGGGAGGGAGAAACAAGGAATGTGTGTGAGAGAGAGATATAGAGATAGAGATAAGGAGGGAAAAAACAAGGAGTGTGTATGAGTGAGAGAGATATATAGATAGAGATAGGGAGGGAAAATCAGGATTGTGTCCCTCTTATTCTCTCTTCTTTCTACTTTCTCTTCATTTCTACCTCTCTTAATTTTTAGATTAAAAATATATTAGATATATATTCATTCCATATTATATTATATTTAAGATAACTAATATAATTAATTATATAATTTTATATGTAAAATAAATACTTAATTAAATAACATATATAATGTTTAATAAAAAAATAATTTTATAATAAACTTAATATTATTTAAAATATATTTAGTAATTTACATTATATAAAACAGATGGCATTCACGTGCTCTGCAAGCCGAGCTAGGGCGTCTGTGCCCTAGCTTGTTCTCTGTGTTCTGCTCAAGTCTGCGCTGTGGGGTGTTTTGCTACATTCGGGGTCAGTGGAGGTGGGGTTTCAATCTGTTAAGCTTTTGTTTCTTTTTCCTTTGCTAGTGATTGTTGTGCGGGGGTTCGTGCTTTCCCTCGGGGTTTTTCCATTTAGTCCAATCATGATCTAGGGGTTTGCATGCCTGCCGGGGATTTTGTTTATTGCTATGTCGTGTGGGGAAACATCTAGGGTTAGCCCCAAATTGGATTTTTGTTCAGCATTTGGTTTGAAGCCTGCAGTGCATGGTGCAAATGTTTTTGATAATACGTTGTTTTCACCAGAGATGGAGATGAATGATCTAGGGCCGGTTAGTGGTCCCCGCATAACGAAGATTAATGGGTGTTTGGAAAGATGCAAAGAGAGACCGAAATTGGTTATCCCGATGGAGTTGCTTGCAGATGATATTGAATACTATTCGAGGCACTCCTTTTATTGCAAGTTCATGGTTTTGAGAGTTTCGCTACAATTTTTGGAATCCTAGGCTTAGCGGACATGGATGCCAGAGGGAGAGATGGAGATTAGGCTCCTTGCGAACAACTATTTTATGGTTTAATTTGATTGCATGGCAGATCAGAATAAGGTCTTTGAGGGTGGTCCCTATTTTTATAACCAGGTGGGATTGTTTATCAAGCCATGGCATGCAGGCTTCAACCCTACCGAGGTGCTACCAAGTCAGATTCTAGTTTGGGTTTGGTTGTCGTGGTTCTCGATTGAGTGCTGGTGGGATGATGTGTTGCTTTTGGTGGCTTCAATGCTCGGTAAACCTTTTGGGTCTTCTCAACAGACGCAGTTTAAGAAGGTAATGATTTTTGCCCGTATCTGTGTAGAAATTGATCTAAGCAAACCATTTCTAGATTCTGTAGAAGTGTGTGCTGGATCCTATACTTGGGTGCAACAGCTAGATTATGAAACCCTACCTTTTTGATGTCGTCTCTATCATGAATACGGTCACTTGCAGCGAAGATTCCCTAGGGCTAAGCCTGTGGCACCCCAATCTTCTCAGCCTTCTCGTAATCCGCCTAGATCTAATAAGGGGAAGCAGCCTATTCTGGGTGATATTAATAGTGATGATGGTTATGTCCCTGTCAAGGCTCACAATAGGAATCCGAGGCAAAAGCAGACCTTGAGGGAGAGGCAAGATGATGACACCTTTAATAGGTTTGAGGTACTGGATGATCTCAGCCAATAGGAAGTGAATCTGGGGCTGCTGAACCTAAATCAGAGTACTTTGGGTTCAGGTCAGGATAGTCCTCCTTTGGAGGCTATGCAGGTTGTGCAAGAGGATGATGTTGGGCAGATGGAGGCATATCAACAATTGCCTATTTAGGTTGAATTGGACTCTACTCTTGGAGCTACGAAGAGTGGTGGAGGTGGTTCCCCATTGCCCCTGAAAGATAGTATGGATGTGGGTAAGAGCTCTTTGTCTTCTTCTCACTTGGGTATTCTGCAAAAGGAACTGAAGAAAGGGGTTGGTGAGAAAACTTCCACGCTGGGCAGGAAAAAGAATATGGATAAGATTAAATTAACTAGGGAAAATTTGGTGGAGTCAGGGTCAGTCAAGACTCTTGATTCACATTTTTCAGGCCCTCAGAAATGATCGTTCTCTCATGGAATGTAAGGGGCTTGAACAGTGGCCCTAGACAAAAAGTTGTTCGTGATTTGGTTAGGAATCATTCTCCGGATGTTCTTTTTCTTCAGGAGACCAAGTTATCTGTGGAAAATATGTTGGATATGGTACCTAGGTTGTGGAAATGTGGTGAATGCCAGTGTATGGGAGCTCTTGGTGCTTCTAGGGGGTGGCTTACTTCTGGAACCCTTGAAATATTTTCCCTCTTTGGTGGATGTCCTCTAAATCCTCTATGTCCCTAGTCACCTCTTGTTATGAGACTAGTGAGTGTATTCTCCTCTCTAATGTGTATGCTCCTATTGAGTTCTAGGGTAAGCAACTTCTTTGGTCCCATCTTTATTTTATTCGCAGCTTAGATCCTTTCCATCCGTGGGTTTTGGCTAGAGATTTTAATGCTATAGTTGATTTGTCTAAGAAAAAAGGTGGAATTGCTAGGTTGGAGCCTTCTGCTATGTTACTCAGGGATAGCATTTCAGATTTAAATCTTTTTGATGTTCAGCCTAATAATGGTCGGTTCACCTAGAACAATAGGAGAATTGGTGAGAGTTGTGTTGCTGAGAGGCTTGACCGATTCTTGGTTTCCTATTATTGGGTTGGAGACTTGTGGTCTACTAGATTTGAAATTCTTGACTGGAGAGGTTTCGATCATTGGCCTATTAAGCTTAGTATTATATCTGCTCAGATGCCTTGTTCCCCCTCCTTCAAGTTTTAGCTTATGTGGTTACAGGATTCTACTCTTCATGAGCATGTGGCTGAGTGGTGGAGGATTGGAAGACCTGCTTTTGGTACGGCAATGTTCATTTTTGCTAGGCTTCTTCAGTTTGTCAAATATCAGCTTAAAAGGTGGAATCAGCGATGTTTTGGTAATATCTTTTATGCTAAGGTCGCTGCTCAGGAGGAGTTGAATAATATTACGTGGTTGATTCGTGAGAATGGGGCTTCTGAGGATCTTCTGAGGAAGGAGGCTAGGACTTTGAAAGTGGTTGAGGAATTTGAATTGAGGGAAGAGATCTATTGGAAGCAAAAGGCTCGGGTTGAATGGCTTCAGGAAGGTGATAAAAACACTGCCTTCTTCTTCAATTCTGTGAAAGATAGGAGGCATGGCAATTCCATTCCTGTTTTGGTGAATGATAGGGGAGAATGTCTTGCCTCGCACCAAGAAGCCTCTACTGAGGCTTCTCAATACTTTGCTGCCTTATTCAAGGAGGATTCATGGGGGGGCTCTATTGAGGAAGCACAGGTTCTTTCTTGTTTTCCTCAGTTGGTCTCCAGGGAGGCGAATGAGTCTCTGATGAAAGAGATTTCTCTTGTTGAGCTAGAGGGTATTGTGTTTCAGATGAAGAAGGGTAAAGCTCCTGGCCCTGATGGTTTCCTGATTGAGTTTTATCAAGAATTTTGGGATATCATAAAGTTGGATCTTTTGGCGGTTGTCCTTGAGTCCTAGAGGAATAAGAAAATGCTTCGTGCTTTGAATTCCACTTTCCTTGCTCTCATCCCCAAGTGTGAAGGGGTTGATAGGTTAGCTCAGTTCCGGCCTATATCTCTTTGCAATGTGGCATATAAAATCATTTCGAAGTTAATGGCTGAGAGGTTAAAGAAGTGGCTTAAAGTGCTGATTTCAGAGGAGCAGAGTGGTTTTGTGGTGAGTCGACAAATTTTAGATGGTGTTGTCATTGCTTCGGAGACCATCCACTCCATGGATAGCTCCCAGGAGAAGGCAATGTTCATTAAGCTAGATATGGCTAAGGCTTATGATAGGGTTAGATGGTCTTTCCTACGGAAGGTCCTTATGTCTTTTGGTTTCAGTGAGGAGTGGATCCAATGGGTCATGATTTGTGTCACGTTTGTTTCCTTCTAAGTTTTGATAAATGGAGATCATTCTGAACTTTTTGGCGCCTCTAGGGGTTTGCGCCAAGGGAATTCCCTTTCTCCGTATCTTTTCCCGCTTCTTTTGGAAGGTCTTGGGCGTTTGTTGAAAAGAAATGTGGAGCTTGGCAACATTCAAGGTTGGCGTTGGGGTAGAGATTTGCCTCCACAATCCCATTTAGAGTTTTTTGATGATACTGCTTTGATGGGGATGGCTACTGTTAAAGAAGCTACTAATTTGAGGTAGGTGTTGGACTTGTATCTTGTTGCTTTGAGGCAATTGATTAATGAGGAGAAATCATCCATTTTCTTCTTCAATACGCCGGCCCCTATACGAAGGAGAATAGCTAATATCTTTAGGTTTCAGATAGGGGCTCTCCCTTTGATGAATTTGGGTATCCCAATTTTTGTTCGCCGACTTCCCAAGGGTTCTTGGCAAAATATTATTGATAAGCTCCGTGCAAAAGTTAATCATTGGACCCATAGATGGTTATCTTTTGCGGGGCGGGTTTAGCTTCTCAAGGCAATGGTGCAGGCTCTCCCTACCTACAGATGTATGCTTCAGGTGGCTCTGATGGGTTTTCTTAGGGTAATGGATTCACTTGAAAGGCAGTTCTTATGGGTTGGAAGTTTGTCGTCTTCTAAGTGGAGTCTAGTCAGGTGGGATGTTGTGTGTAGTCCAAAGCAATTTGGTGGTCTTGGGGTGAAGCCACAATAGTGGTTTACAATTGAAGTGAGGAAGGAAAACTCATAGAAAATGAATGCATGGAAAAAAAATTGATTTTAGGGGTTCGTACGAACCTATTGGTTCGACTGAACCCATTAGGGGTTTGCTAGAACCTAGGTTCGGGCGAACCCTCCTAATACTTTCCCGCCAAAAAAGCCATCAAAACCTCTCATAAAAGGGGGGTTCAAATGAACCATGGTTTGAGCGAACCCCTCAAACCCCTAGGGGTTCACTCGAACCCCCTTTATTCCTCATCCCCTCCCTGAGACACAAAAAAAACCTGAATTTTGGCACTTCAAAGTTCGGGTTGAGGATGAAAATGGAGGAATCTTCACAAACACAACTTGAATCAGATAGTCCTCAGAACAAGCTATCTAACGAATATAATTTTAATATGTTTTGGTTTAATTATGTATTTATTTTTTTAGTTTTATTAAAGATAGGTTTTTCATCGAAAATGAAGGTCTTTGTTCTGCACATGTGGAAAAATAGTAGATTATCAATATATATATATATGAGTGCACTAGATATTAAAGTCCTTGATCCAACAAAAAAAATAAAATTGAATTTCGATATAGGGTGTTGTCATAATAGTGGTTTACAATTCCTGAGAGGAACGAATTTTAGCTGAAATCACATATTTTTAGAAAATATAATGATTTAAGCCTTAAAAAGTTCCATTTTAAGGATTCCAATTGAAGAGGGTTTGATCAAATCACCTTAGATCAAACCCCCTTGGATAGAACCTCGCTAGTTTTAAACCATACCTATAAATGTGTCTCCTTTACACCTATCAAAATGCTGATAAAAAATCACTTTTGATTTAGATTTTGGGGGATCAAATAATTCATTTAAAATTTATTTCAAATGATTATGGTATTCCTCAGAACAAGCTATCTAATGAATATAATTTTAATATGTTTTGGTTTTGTTATACCATACCGGTATGAATTGTAATTCATTTGACTTTGAAACTTGATTAAAGGAAAAATATTCAATAAAAACTATCTAACCAAGTGGAAGCACTAGATATCAGAGTTACAAATCTAAATTTGAAAGAATTATAATTTTATCCTTCATGGAAAAAAAGTTATGGGCGATATAAGCGCCACTTTTTAAAAATGTTGTTTCAAAAAAATCTATTTCGTGGAGATGGAAAAAGAAGTGCAATTTGATTCCAAAAATTTTGAAAAAAATATTTTTAGATTCTACAGACAAAATTTGATGAGACTCTAGTTTGCACCATCTTCAAATTCCTCACATTTTAGCCATAGGTGCCCGAATGTGAAGATTTAGTTAAAAATAATAATTTCCAATGTCCAGTTTGGCTAAAAATTGAAACCACTATTATGGGATCACCCTATATACAAAAAAGTTATGTGTTATACTCTACATGCTATGTCTAAATTATAATTGGTTTGATTTAGAAACTTGATTAAAGAAAAAATATTCAATAAAATTGTCTAACTAAGTGGAAGCACCGATACCTCCAAAAAATGGAATTTTTTATCCTTCATAAAAAAAGTTATGCATTATACAAGCAGAGTCACTTTTTAAAATGCTATTTTTTGAAAAACTAGTTTTAGATGGAAAAAGAAGTGTAATCTGATTCCAAAAATTTTGAAAAAAATATTTTTAGAATTTGCAGACAAAATGTGACGAGACTGTAGTTTTCATCATCTTCAAATTCTTCATGGTTTAGCCACTATAGGTGCCTGAATGTGAATATTTAGTTTAAAAAACTAATTTCAGTGTCCAATTTGGCCAAAAATTGTAAACCACTATTGTGGGATCACCCCTTGGTCTTCGATAGTCTGTGTTGTCTAGAGAGGCTGTGGCTGCTAAGTTATTCTGGAGATGGTGTGTGGAGCAGGATCAGCTATGGGCCAGGATTTTATCTCATAAGTATTTCGCTGGGATTCCTAGGCATGATCTCCCTCGTTACCCTCTTGAGGGGAAAGGCTCAGTGATTTGGAATACTCTTCAAAAGGGTGCAAAACACATTAAGGAAGGTTTATTTTGGATTTGCAAACGGGGCACTGAAGCTCTTTTCTAGTCAGATTCTTGGGATGGCTTCCCTCCACTTACTTCTGAATTCCCCAACCTCCTTCCTTTGTGTTAGAGATTTCTTGCGGCTGGCTGGTCTAGGGTGAGTGACTTCAAGTTTGTCTCTTCTTTTGGTCAATTGGAGGTGGCTCGTTGGAAGGATCCCGCAAAGTGGCCAGACTTGGAACTTGGGGATGAAAGTGCTGAGCTTCATAAGATTCTTTGTAGTAGGAGTTGTAGTTCTCTCTTGAAAGATGATATTCTTGCTTGGACCCATAATCCGAAGGGGAGTTATTATGTTGCTTCTGGTTATCAGGTGTTATTAGCTCAGAAGCTTGCTGGGGCTGAGGTTCACTGGTGGAAAAGGGTGTGGAATAAGTTCTCATAGCCAAAATACAACTACTTTGTTTGGACTTTGGCGTGGAATAGGTGCTTGACCTGGGATAACATTCGTAAACGGGGATTCCAAGGACCTTCAGTTTTTGTTTTGTGTGGGAGAGAGGAAGAAGATTCTTCGCATTTGTTCTTCCGGTGCCCCTTTGTTGTGCAGCTCTGGCACTGGTGGTGGGAGTTGTGGAAGCTTCCTTGCATTCATACTTGTTCTTTAGTTGAATTCTGGGATAGTCTGAGTAGACCTCCTTCTATGGCATCCTTTTTGCAGGATGTTTGGTACGCGGGCCCTACATTTTTACTTTGGCAGATTTGGCTAGAGCGGAACCGCCGGATCTTTCATGATCAGAAGTTGTTGGGTCGGCAAGTGTGGTTGTGTACGTTAGGAATTATGCAGGAGTCGGTTGAGGCTAAGAGTGATGTGGTTCTCCCCTTGGAGAGAGGTGATGCTGAGTTGGTGGAAAGACTGGGTCTGTAGGAAATTCACTCTTTTGTTGTCCGGTCAAGGATTGGCAGGTATGGGAAACAGAGAGTTGAACGAGCTGGTAGGTGGTTACCTCCTCCAAATGGATTTTTAAAGATTAATACAGATGGATCTTCTAGGGGAAATCTTGGGCCTGCTGGGATTGGTGGGGTTGGTAGGGACTCTGCTGGGTCGGTGATTTTTTTGTTCTCTATTCATGACAGGGTGAAGATTGTTAACCTCATGGAGGGGTTGGCGATTCTTTATGCCATCGAGAAGGCCCTTGCTCTGGGATGGCGAAAGGTTATATGTGAAGCTGATTCACAGGTCTTGATTAATCTGTTGAATGAGCGGAAGATTTTTGATATAAATTGGCAGTTGGCTTCGATGGTTCAGCGGATTCTTCAAGTTAGTTCTCGGATGGAAGCTGCTTCCTTTGTTCACATCCCGAGGGAGTGGAATCATGCCGCTGACTGCCTTGCCAAATGGGCCTCTGAGCATGATAGTGGTTGAGAGGTTGAAGATTGGGATCACGTTTCCCCTAAGCTGCATCAAGAGGTGGATCAGTTCTTTGAGGAGGATAGGAGGATACATGGAGATAGTTGATTTTGGTTTTTGCTGATGTTTTCAGGGGCTGGGTCCCTTGGATTTTTATTGTAATGTTGTTTTCTGATTTCCAATAAAGTTTTTACCCCTTTCCTTTTAAAAAAAAAACATTATATAAAATATAATAATAAAATAAATTCATCATATTATATTATATTTAATAATTTATAAAATATAAAATAATACATATAATTTTATATATAAAATAAATACATAAATAAATAACATATAAATAAATATTTAATATTTAATATTTCAATAAAAAATTAATTTTTTAATACATAAAAAATCATTTAAAAAATATATTAAATAAATAATTTTATATTAAATTAATTGAAATATAAAATATAATAATAAAATAAATTCATTACACATTATATTATATTTAATAGTTTATATAGTTTATATTTAATATTCAATATGAAAAAATAACCCATTTTTTTCCTAATTGACCTTTATGCATAAAAATATTAATAATTATTAAATATTAATTATAATATTTTTATATATGTATTTACTATTTTAAAAAATATATATAATATATAATAATAAGTAGTACTATAATTATATTATTTATAATTTATTTTTTATTATATACAACATATTAACTATGCTAATAAATATTTAATTAACTAGGATAAAGGACGCTGTAATGTTAAAACCTAAATGTGCTCGTTATTATTATTAGGATCTTGCCTGTAATTTTCATTTTAATAAACATGCTCAAAAACCCTCGTCGAAACCTTAGAGTTTAGAGCGGAAACCAAAACCGCGGGGAAAGCGGAAAAAATGGCGAAAAATAAGCATACTGATAAAAAAAGAAAAGAATGTCCCTATGTTTTGCTTTAATGTACACTCGAATAGCATTTCTTGCTTTAATTATTACAGTCCATAATGGTGTATGGAATCTGTAGGCCCTTCAAACTTCACGATCCTGACTAGATGCAATCTATAAAAAACCAAATGCGTAGAATTAATATAGTGCGTAGCAACACAACACTACATTGCACGATAACTTTGCTAGGGATCCGCTTTGTGCTCTTTATTTTATCAAAGTGAGCAAAGACTCGCGTTTACGTAGATGCACGATTGATTTCTGCTCTTTATGTAGCTTCAAACAAAGCAAGGGAATCAGATCTTTAAAACAAGTGGGCATCGCATAAAACCCACAGCAAAGGGAATCTGCTCTTTAAAACAAGTGGGCATCGCATAATTGATGTACATTGCATTCACAATTAAAGTAGATTAGGAATAAACTTTACCTGCTCGAGAAGACTCCTTTTCTTATAAATTCTGAGAGTTGGGATTGTTTTACTCACATTCAACTGAGTTTGAATTGCTTTGCTACTCAATTCTACTCTCTAAATCCAGAGTCTAATAAATTAGCGATGGCGGCTGGACTTGCTATTGCATTTGCCAATGGTGTGATGGGAAAGCTCGGCGAGATTGCATTGAATGGGGCATTGAATGAGGCATCTTTGCTGCTCAACTTCAGAAGTGACTTTCAATGGTTGAAGGACCAGCTCGGTCAGATATGTGCTTCTCTACAAGCTGCAGATGAGCTGAGTGGGCACACTGACGCTGTGGAAAAATGGCTGGCGAAGGTGAGGAATATATCTTTTGATGCAGAAGATATAATTGATGAGTGTGCCGTTGAGCATTTGTATACAAATACCAGTCAATCATGTGTGTGCAATTGTAGTCAATTAGCCTTTCAGTATAAGATGGGGAGGAGGATTAAAGAGCTCAAAGGAAGGATTAGATCTACCATTGAAGAGGCACAACGGCTCAAGCTTTTCCATGATGTGTCCCATTTAAGTCAGCCCTCAACTAGTACATCCACAAGAGGAGGAGAAGAGTTGAGATGGACTATCTTGGAGAAAGATGCACCAGCAGTGGGTATAGATGACAAGGTCGATGAAATTCTGTCATTGTTAGAGATCCCTTCTGTTAGAGTGGTTGCTGTGGTGGGAATGGGCGGGCTGGGTAAAACATTCCTTCTGCAGCATGTCTTCAATAGAACAAAGCATAGGTATGAGTGTTCTGCCTGGATTTCTGTTTCACAGACTTGTTCTCTCAGAAGTTTACAATGTGACCTAGCCCTACAAATCAATTTACAAATAGGTGGTGGTATAACTGATAGCCTAGTAGCTCAGATGATACATGACAAATTAGAGGGAAAAAGATGTTTAATTGTTCTGGATGACATGTGGAGTAGTAGTGTACAGGGTAACTTGATATCAGGGCTTGGGCTTCCCACTGGCAGCAATAGCCAGTGTAAAATAGTAGTTACCACCAGAAGTAAAGATGTTGTTGACAATATGAGTGCCCATATGTATGAGATGCAGCACCTCTCAAAGGGTGAAAGTTGGAATCTGTTTTGCCTCTTTGCCTTCCCAGATCGTGAGGGAAATAACCCGCCTGAGCAGCTGCAGAGCTTAGCTCATCAAATTGTAGAAGAATGTGGAAGGTTGCCACTGGCCGTAAAGACAGTTGCGGCATCCATGGCCAAGTCTTCACTCACATCAGATTGGGAGTCAAAGTTGAAGCAGTTAAAAAAGATAGCAAAAACAGAAGACTCCATCATGAAGATTTTAAAGCTGAGTTATAACTCTCTTCCCCCATATCTGAAATCTTGTTTTGCTTATTTTTCTTTCTTCCCAGAGGACACCCATTTTTCTCTTAGTACTTTTAGAATTGAAAAAGCTATATACCAGGACTATGTGATTTATTTGTGGATAGCAGAAGGATGTATTCCCCAAGAAGAAGATAGAGAACAGTGGGATATTGGGTTAAATTTCTTACATCAACTTGAAAATTTATGTTTGTTGGAAGTAAACAGAGTTACTGGTTCTTACACTGTACATGACTTATTGCTTGATTTGACTGTAAATATATGTAAAGAACATGAGTGTGAATTTGATCTTCCTGTCAAAGAAACAAGTTGCCGCAGGTTAGTACTAGCTAAAAAGGGTTTAGATAATAATACAATTTCAAAAAGGTCTCTTCTTTGTCAGCGATTTCTCCGCACATTGTCATTCTCTCAGAATCCTGCCATTACAAGTATTCCAAAATACTTGTTTGATCATGTGAGACTACTCCGGGTAATTGCCTTTAGCCGCACTGCCATCTCTACATTGCCAAAAAGTGTTGGGAACTTGAAACTTCTTAAGGTTTTGAATATGTCTTACACAGAGATCAGGGAGGTGCCGGATTGTGTAAGAAGACTTAAGAGTCTTCAATTCCTTGATATTTCCTATTGCAAAAGCTTGCAACGTCTACCTGACTGGATAGGTGAGCTAAAATGTCTTTCCTATCTCAATTTAGAGTGGAGCTCAGATGACCGTACTGAGATTGATATGCCCAAGGGAATGTCGCAGCTCTTGAGTCTAAGGACACTGAGATCAGATTACTTCCCAATATCTATTGAAGAGAATGAAAATGGATTCTTAAGTGTTAAAGATGTTTGCAATATGACCAATCTCCAAGAAATAAGGTTCAGTTTAAGAGATGTAAGGTCATTGGAAAGTGTAGAAAATGGTATCCTTGACGGTCTGGTCAAAATGAGAATTTTGGGAGTATCTAATAAAATTCCTGCAACAATCCACTCTTCCACTCTTCCAGCATTTCCAGAGAAAATGAATGCTATGAAAGATCTTCAACAACTTTTTCTACATCGTTTCTCTGTGCCAAGTTGGATACGTGGAATGGAAAATCTGACACACCTTTCCTTGGCTGAGTGCAGTGATTATTCATCACTCCAAAAGTTGCGCAACTTACAAGGATTGTTTTTGTGGAATGATTTGAAATGCAGAGAATTACCAAAGGAGTTTGGAGAGAGTGGGGGATTTCCTAAGCTGGTTTATCTGGAGATTGTTGGCTTCCTTCTTTTAGAGGAGTTGCCGGAATTAGAAGAGGAAGCAATGCAACGTCTGGAAGGACTAGTGATAAGGAATTGTCCGCTGCTGAAGAAAGTTCGAGAGGGATGGGAGCGGTTGAGGAGACTAAAGGTGATACAAGTGAAACAGATAAGTGGTGAGTTAGAGGAGAGGTTAAAGGAAGGCAAAGCAAATAATCCCCGCATCGAGATAGAATTGTTGGTGTAAGAGATTGTTTCCTTCAATTTGTAATATTGAAATTTGTGAGTATGTATTTAGATTTAAATAAATGTTTTATCATTTTCCTTTCTAAAAAGGAATATTTAGTGAAGGTAAGATTTGATTATAATTTAGTTTGACGATTTTAATTAAAATATATTTTATTTTATTTCTATTTAATGTAGATATAATTTTATGTATGTATTTTGTTAAAAATATTTTGATTAATAATTTAATATACATTTATTAAAGAAAATGTATAATATGTGTTTTTATTTAAAAATATTTATTTTGTAAAAGTTAAATGTTTGAGAGAAAATAATAAGTAATTGAAATTAAAGTACAAAATATGTTTGTTTTATTTAGGTAAGAGATATATTATTTTATTTGTGCATATATAAAAGATACATACTTTTTAATTTTAGTACATAATTATTTTATTTTATATCTTAAGGAGATTTTAAACTTTTAATTTTGTTTTTTGGAAAAGTCATTATTTAATTTTATTTTTTAATTTGATTTATTTACTTTATAATTTACTTAAGAGCTATTTTATTAGTAAGTGATGTCACTAATATGATCCTTGACTCATTTAGAAGGTGGCTAAGATCCATGTGACTAGAAGGTATATCACCTTTGGGGTTGGCTATGTCCACCTCTACACCCACATGGAGGGGAATGGCCTTAGTGAAAGGCCAAAGGAGATGGCACTTTAACAACCATATAAGGAGCATTACCCACTTAATATAAAATTAAATGTAGATAAACAACTTAAAGTTCAATCCTATTTTTTTGCACTTAAATCTACATAAGCATGCTGGAGCAAATCACAACTTTAATGTAAAGTAAGGCATGAATATTTATTGTAGAACTAGTAAAAATAGTAGAATTTATATCATTCAAAATAATAAAAAGAATATCCACCCTAAAGCATGCCAAATCTACATGTAAATTTAGAAGGGAGGTAAGACTAATCTCCTAGCAAAATAATATGCCATAAAAATGGGTCAAGATTAAATGACTTAAAGAAGTCATGGACCCAAGTCCAAGCTTCTTGGGCTTTGGTACAAAATGAAAAAAATTGCTTGAGATTCTTAGGTTGTCCACAAAATGGACAATGAAGAGTGATAAATCCTAGATGAGATAGTCTATATCTAAGTGATAGACCTTAATAAATAATACACCATGCAAAATGAGAAAGCTTGGATATAAGAAGGATAACCCATAGAGCCTAGAATTTGTAGTGTCAAGTGTCCAAAGAATACTTGAGATGCCAATAGTGATTTAACCAAGCCACCATGGGCGTATGAGATGCAAGTCACAAATATCCCCTATGAGGTTTGTCATTGAAATGATGTATTGGGATACCAATTATAATCCTTCCACTAGGGCCTAAAAGTCCTAATCCCAAATT
Organism: Sequoia sempervirens; assembly: GCA_007258455.2. Taxonomy (NCBI): domain Eukaryota; kingdom Viridiplantae; phylum Streptophyta; class Pinopsida; order Cupressales; family Cupressaceae; genus Sequoia; species Sequoia sempervirens. The sequence goes on from VDFB02074462.1 coordinate 69,713, forward strand.
TGTGAACCAAGTGGGGAGGAAAAACACAACCAACTATCTAGCCAATAACTAATTTGTATGTCTGATGAACCTAGTTGGAGAGCTAGAATTTTAGCTTGGCCTCAAGCCAAAATAAAAAAATTCTCGTTGACTTTGTTGAAAATGTCTGGCACTATTTTGACTCCTTTTTGTATAAAACTTTGAATCTCAAACTGAAGGGGATTTATCTCAAGGTCAATATTGACATGAAAGAACTAGTGGCCAATATATAGATTATTGATCAATAGAAAGACCATTATATAAATTATTTTTATCCCACTAAATCAAGGGATTGATGAATTCCTTAGTCTTCCATATGCATTTGATAAGAAATTTCCCCTATATTTTAATGGGTTCCTTCATTATTTCATATATCTAGCCATCTCCTCATCCCTTCTATTTCTTCAACAAACCCCTCCCATCCATCCTTCAAACTTGGTTCTTCTTTTGAAAGACCACTCAATGAGTAGTCTTGTCAACCCACCTACTCTCTCATGAGGGCACCCCTTACCTATCTCCTAACTTTCATTCGTCCAAATGAATAGATCATCCTACCACCAATTCTATCCCACCAAGCATCTACAATTGTCTTCTTTGAAACAACACTACATCTTTTAGTTGCAACATCATCTCAAAGTAGACACCTAAAATGCATTCTCACATTTACATCATCATCACACCAAGGCTACTCTACAGATCCACTTCCAACATTAATTAAATAAATACTATTTAATTAATTAATCTATTTGATCATTCATCTAGTGTTAATTAAATAAGTCTTGACTATTTAATTAACCAATGCCTTTCTCATTAATTGAATTAATTACCTTTATTTAATCAATTTATACAACCAATAGTCTTTCTTCTAAATTTCTAACCTTAATTGCTTAAATCACATTTATTCAAATCAAATCAATTATTATGCCAACATTCTCAAAAAAATTAAGTAAATACACAGTATTTATTTAATTCCTCTAAAATAAATTTCATCATTAGTTGAATAAACAAATCAAAGTTTGTCAACTAATTAATCATTTGCACATTCCACCACTTTTTTTAAAATAAAGAAATTCAATTTTTCATATAGCTCCAACTCCAAAAAAATCCATTTTTCAATTATCACCCTCTGACATCAAGATTTGAGAAAATCTCCACCCTTTGTCTCTTGTCAATCTTTGCTCTAATCATATGCACAAATCACATAATTCTATGTGTGAACTGCTCATTCTCCCTTACATATGGATCATCCTCATCGCTCAATTGCACAAGATATAATCTCATCCATCCATCACTCTCATCCAAAATCTATAAATCCACCCTTCCACAAGCCATTTTCAAGAAGAGGAATTGGATGAAAAGCAAGGTTATGTTGCTAAATTGAGAAACCAATTCTCATCGTCAACAATCAACTGATCATCTTGAGTACATCAATTGGTCAATGACTTTTGTGTGGTAAGAAGTTCATTCTCTTTTACCATTTATTTTCACTCCCCTTATCTATTGGGGGTGTAGTTAGGTATAGAGTAGGAATTTTGTTTCATGCATTGTTTCCTATTGCTTTCCTCTATATTTAGCACACACAATATCAATTATAATCCAAGTTTTATTTATATAAATTTGATATAATTTACTATCAATTTTAAATTTAAATTGATGACTTTTAATTTAGTTTTTAAACTTAATAATATTATTTTTAAGTTGATATTAATTTATATAAAATTCATATCAATTTATGTCAATTTAATATAAAAATTAAATTTTATATCATTTTTTTTAATTTTATATAAATTTGATTTCAAATATATCAGATTTCTATAAAGTAATATGAATTATGCATAAAATTTAGATGTTATATTAAATAGAAAAATTATTAGCATGAAATTTTAAAAAATTGTCATTTTTTAATATAAACCTTATTCAATCAAAGCAAAGCCATCTTGTGTCCACTACATGGTGCAAAATTGATTCATTTGAACTAGATGAACTTATCATAAGAACTTGAGTTTCCCAAAATGGTGACACAACTTTGTGTTTTCACCCCATATCTTTTGCCTCTATGGTATTTCCCACTTCCATTGTCTATGATTGTGATCTAAACCTTCACCAATAACTTTTGGTAGGGATTATTCAAGTTGCAAGGAACTTAACTGAAAATGAGCTCAACATATCACCTACAAATTAATGGTTAAACAATTATTGTAATAAGTGGTTGGAGGCTTATTTATGTTGCTTTGCTTCAAAACAATAGAGTTACTAAGCTAAATGGTAACCCCTAAGAGAATGGTAGCACAACACCTAACTTCATTCCATCAAGATGACACCCTAGGAAGCTATGTATGGCCAACCTCCATCATCTCTCACTTCCTACCTACCTAATATAGTTCCAAAGTGTAGTTTGTTGATGTCATTATCAACACACAACTCTCTTTTCTATACTCTCGAGGACAACTTGGCCTTGGCCTAGAACCGTATGAAACAATAGGCCAATCAATATCATTTTGAGTGCATAATCAGTATCAAGGGTGTGGTTTTCCTATGTATTCAACCATATAAGTAGATGTCCCTAAAGCTTAGTGGCAAAAAGAAGTTAACACCCAAATTCTATGGACCCTATCGTACACTAAGTGGGCAAGGAGGCATACAAGTTGGATCTTCCTCCTCCTTCCAAGCTACAACCTATTTTTCATGTATCATGACTAAAGAAGGTACTTGGCTAACATATTCACATTTTGTCCATACATTCCAAAATGGGTGATGAAAAATCTATGATTCTCAAGCCAGAGGCTATTTTGGATCACTATTCACTTTCACTTAATAATTGCATAATCACCAAGGTTTTGGTTTAGTGGCAAAGATTTCAAACAAAAAATGCCACTTGGGAACCTTTATGTTGGAAACATGAGCATGATGATGTATGGATGGTGTATGATGTTTTCACTGATAGAAACCCATTGTAGAAATGTAGAAGTGTGGTCCAACGAAGTTGTTTTGGAGATTTGACTAAGTCCCAGTTTGCATGTCTAGTGATCAGAGGAACAATTTTGTGATTCACATTGCTTCACTATGAAGAATCTTTCCATGCGGTTTTGAGGTTTTGATGGCATGTGTTGAAGGTATTTATGTCTAAGGTTTCAAGGTTGTATGTTTTCCACAGTTGAATATATTAGTGATAAATTATCGGGCTTAGTAATGGCAGAGGGACTAGTACAGAGTGCATGGTTGGAATGCTCTGCATTTCACTGCAGATGAATACTATGGTGTGTGATTTTGAGGAAGTGTTGGAAGGTGTCAGATGTGTGTGTATTCCAAGTGGCAAGTGATTTGGTGATCTGTGTGTCGAGTTGTGAATGAGCAGTTGGTTCATTCAATTGTTGCTTCACTAGTTTTGTTCTATGATGCCAACCTAAGGGTTTTGGGGTCGTGTGGAGTTATGTATGGAGCAGATTTATGGGATTAATTATAGGTCATTCCAACCTATTTTGGTGATGTATACGTTTTGGTTTATTCTACCCAAACCAAACACAATACCATTTTTTTTAAATTTAAAGGAAAATCAACCAAACTTATGATGAGGAAGGATACTCGTAGTGTTTGTGATAGCATTAAGTTAATGGTGCAATCATGGGATTTTGCACAATTACTGAAGATGAAACGAAGACAACATATCAAAGGAGTATTAATTACAAGAGGTACATTCTGGAATATTCTTCACATACTAACTAAAGTATAACCTAGCCCCCAAAAAAATGCCTCACATGACAAGACTCAAGACTACTTTTACTAGACAATCTATGCACCCTTGATGACAACGTGATTTCATGGTTGACTCATGTACACCCAACCACAAATAGGTAAAGAAAAATATGACATATGATGACGAAACACAAAACACTTTTCTACCAAGATAATACTTAGTAACATGATCCTAGCATCTATGATGATATCAAATTAACGATGCCTCCACAACGTATGCACGAAAAGACAGAGGAATAGACATATGACTTTAACTCACAAAACCAATATTAAGTTTAAATAAAAGAACATTAAGAAATGAAATGTTCTAGGATACTTCTCATGAAATAACAAATTTAATTCTAACTAAAATATATCATGAAGTTAATAGAAAACATAATTATTAAAATGCTAATACTCAAGTTACACAAATTTTGAACCAATGAATTTAAAAAACTAAAATATTGAGTTAATCTTCCTAAGTATCAATACTATTGACTTAAATTATATCAAATAACAAGTAGTGTTAAGTTTTAATGCAACAATTAGATAATTAAATGGATTAACCATTATTGATTAATTGCATAACTTAGATCATTTAGTAACATCAATATTAGTAGTTTAGACTTCCTCTAAGCATGCTAAATTTATCCACTAATTATCAAATAAGGGAAACATGAATTATAAAATAATTAATAAACTATAGCTAATTAAATTCTCAAAAATGTTTAATTTGAAAAAATATATATATATAGTTACATTGTTTTACAAGTTACTCCAAAGTGAGTTCGAACTCATGTTGTAAGTAGTTTATTTTTCCTAAATTACCCCTAATTACCTTATTTGTTGTGATATTATGGAAGATTAATTGTGTCTCTTTCCTATTCCTCTTACTAATAATTTGCAAATGGAACTTATAATCTCAATCCTCAAAATAAGTTAAACAAAATAGAATTATTAATTAAATCTATAATCACTTTTAAGTTCAAAAATCATTTAAATAAATAAAATTAATTATTAATCATAACTTACTTCAACTACTTAGTTACTTTAAAAATCTAAATCCACTTCACTCTTATTATTACTGTTATTATTGTTGTTATTATTATTGTTATTATTGTTGTTATTGTTGTTATTGTTGTTATTATTTTTATTGTTGTTATTGTTGTTATTGTTGTTATTATTTTTATTGTTGTTATTGTTGTTGTTATTGTCATTATTGTTATTCTTATTGTTATTATTGTTATTGTTGTTATTATTGTTATTGTTATTATTATTGTTATTGTTATTGTTATTGTTATTATTGTTAGTATTGTTATTGTTGTTGTTGTTGTTGTTGTTGTTGTTGTTGTTGTTGTTGCTATTGCTATTGCTATTGCTATTGCTATTGCTATTGCTATTGCTATTGCTATTGCTATTGCTATTGCTATTGCTATTGCTATTGCTATTGCTATTGCTATTGCTATTGCTATTGCTATTGCTATTGTTGTTATTATTATTATTATTATTATTATTCTTATTATTGTTATTATTGTTATTATTGTTATTACTATTATTATTATTACTATTATTACTATTACTATTACTATTACTATTACTATTACTATTACTATTACTATTACTATTACTATTACTATTACTATTATTGTAGTTTTGATATACATAGATTCTTTCTCAACCATTTATTGATTTGCAAAATTTATACGTTTTGATGAACAAGGCATTTGTTGCAGTAGTCATGCCATATTATAGACCCACAACAATTCGTTATTTATTAAAAGTGGTTGTCATAATTTTATACGTATGATTATGTGTGTATATTATGTGTATATGTATGTTTTTATTAGTAAATTTTTATAGAGAAAAATCTATATTGCAGATCCATATATTTAAGATTCAATATATAAATATTAAAATGTTTGTTTCCAACAATATAGATATATTAAATTTTTTTTAACTGTTTATTTTGTTGCAAGAGGATGGCTTGAACCCTTTTTATGGGGTCAACCAATGTTTATATATAGGGGAGAGGGGCCCATAGTAGGGCACCCTAACTTTATAGGTCTGTGCATGGAGTACCACATGGACCAAAAAACCAAAAAAAAGTTGTCCACCACATCACCCTATCACTTATGCATCTATCAATTTTATTTTATTTTTAAATTGAGCACTCCGCCACCTAGATCACGTGCCAATTCATCCATGGTGTTCCTTACGGGCCCATTTTAGCCTCTTCCTGAAAATGGAGCCCATCTACCTCCTTCATCAATGCAAAAATCTAGTGTGTTGGATCAGACAGACGCGTGGCTTCTAACCACTTCACCACCCCAAACAACCAGTTGAGAGTATTAATCGCTCACCACCTCCTTCCTTACCTCCACTAAGCAACTTTCCTTACACATCCCTTTGTATTTACTCAACCTATAAGAGCGTAAATCAGAGATCAAGGTTCATGCAATGCTCTAAATTCTCGCATATCTCACACATTGCATTTATTCTAGAGTGTTTGTTTGGTTATGCACCCATATTGGTTCGGCTCTCCATGATTCATTGTTTGGCTCTGCACGCTTCATTATTCGGCTCTACACTCTTAAAATCTCCCTTTCTCTTTTAGGTGGGGTTTTTAACCTCACTCAACACGTACCATTTTCTTTCATTTCAATGGTATTATGCCATGCACTTATATCATTTTGTTATTTGCTACACAAACTTTCATTGTGCAAATTTCTCTTTGAAAAAGATTGATACTACGAAATATGGAGAGGGTTTCACCAGTTTTCATTTCATCTATAGTTGTCCATGCACTCGTAATCTTTTGTTCTTCATTGCACGATGACTTACTATATATTTTGCTTTTAATATTTGCTTCCTACTACAAAATATGAAAAGGGTTCCATTGATTTCACATCAAATATGATAAGGGTTTAACTGGTTTTTCATTTTTATTTCATTGTTATGACGAAATATGGAAAGGGTTTGACTAGTTCTCACTGTGATGGTTTTCTGCTATGCACTACTATTCATGTGTTCATCATTGCACAAACTTTAACTATACAATTTTCTTTTAATATTTTTTTATTCTAAAATATGAAAAAGAAGATATTCTTCCATGCACTTGTATTAATGTGTTCTTTGTTGCACAATAATTCACTTTGCAAATTCCATTTTATACTTGACTATTACTACGAAATATAGAAAGGGTTTGATTGTTTCTCATTTTGAGGGTTTTGTGCCATGCACTTCTATTTGTGTGTCCGTCATTGCACAAAATTTAACTATGCAATTTTCTTTTAATAGTTGTTTGTTATTCTGAAATATGAAAATGGTTTCACTGGTTTTCATTTCATAGATATTTTTCCTTGAAATTGTATTATTTTGTTCTTCATTGCACAATAGTTCACTCTGCAATTTGCTTTTTACATTTGATTGTTACTACGAAATATGGAAAGGGTTTGATTGGTTCTCATTTAGTGGTATCATACACTTTTATTCGTGTGTTTGTCATTGCACAAACTTTAACTCTTCAATTTTCTTTTAATATTTGTTTGTTAGTCAGAAATATGAAAATGGTTTCAGTGCTTTTCATTTTGAAGATATTTTGCCATGCAATTGTATTATTGTGTTCTTCATTGGACAATAATTCACTCTGCAAATTTCTTTTTATATTTGATTGTTACTACGAAATATGGAAAGGGTTTTACTGGTTCTCATTTAGAGGGTTTTTTTTTTCATGCACTTGTATTCGTGTGTTCGTCATTGCACAAACTTTAACTATGCAATTTTCCTTTAATATTTGTTTGTTATTCTGAAATATGAAAATGGTTTCACTAGTTTTCATTTTGAAGATATTATGCCATGCAATTGTATTATTATGTTGTTTGTTGCACAATAATCCCCTTCCTAAGTAATCCACCCTTATCCTAGTACGTAGTCCAAGGTATGACTCTTCCCCAACCCTTAACAATTCAAATTTCTCACCTATTTTTTGTTGTCTTCCTACCAAATCACTAGAGAGGCCTAGAAAGTGCACATGTGCACTAAAAAAGGTCTAGATGTGCCACAAAGGTACATCTAGGAACAATGATATAAAAAAGAAGTCTAATATGTTCAAGATATGCACATCTATCGTTGATGTTTTGATCCATGGACATCATGTATATCTTGAACAAATAAGACTTATATATATGTATATCATTGTTCATCTTATTACAAAAGAAGGGCTCATTCCTATTAACTTAAGACTCCTTTCAATGTATATCAATTGCATATAAATAGAGACAAAGTGTTGCACAGTAATTCACTCTACAATTTTCTTTTTATATTTCATTCTTACTACGAAATATGGATAGGGTTTGACTGGTTCTCCTTTAGAGGGGTTTTTTCCATGCACTTCTATTTGTGTGTTCATCATTGCACAAAAATTCACACTATAAATTGTTTTTTATATTTGTTTGTTATTCTGAAATATGAAAAAGGTTTCATTGGTTTTCATTTCGAAGATATTTTGTCATGCAATTGTATTATTCAGTTCTTATGTATGTACATATATATATTCATTATATATGTAATTATATATATACATATGTATATGTATATGTATATGTATATGTATATGTATATGTATATGTATATGTATATGTATATGTATATGTATATGTATATGTATATATATATATGTATATATGTATATGTATATATATGTATATGTATATATGTATATATATATGTATATGTATATATGTATATATATATGTATATGTATATGTATATATTTATGTGTATATATATATATATATATGTATGCATTCCTTCCCCACCCAGTACATCTAGTTGAGAGCAATAATTGTGCCTCACCACCTTCGTTACCTCCATTGGGCAACTTGTCTTATGCATCCCTTCACAATTACTCAACCTGACAAGCATCTAATTCAGAGATCAAGGTTCATTCAATGCTCCAAATTCTCCCATATCCTGCTCATTGTCATTCCTTTTGTTTGCATTTATTCTCGAGTCTTCATTTGGTTACATACCCATACATGTTCGACTCTCCATGATTCATTGTTTGTCTTTGCATGCTTCATTGTTCAACTTTGCACTCTCGAAAGCTCCCTTTCTCTTTCAGGTGATGTTTTTTACCTCACTAAGGCAGTACCAATGTCTTGAACATTTTTATATGGCTAAAATGAAGAAAATATTAAAACTAACACACACACACACACATATCTTCATTTTAGTCTTATACAAATGTTGGTATATTCGACTGACACTGTTCTAAATTTGTGTCTTAAATGGCGTGCAATTTCAATTCATTTTTGCCTCACCCCATTCTCCCTACAACGGCTTGGCGATGGTGAATTGCACTTCAAAGGTATACACTTTACTTACTATTCTTTCTCTCATAAGGTAAACACTGCTACATGTCTTTGATTGACACCTCCTTTCATTTCTTATTTGAGGATTGAGTTGGAGAAATTCACCATATCATTGGCCATCTCCATTTCATAGAGGTGAGGTTTTTAACCTCACTAAGGTTGTACCATTTTATCTTGTCACTTGTTGCTTCTTTCTTTGTATTATTTATTTGATTTGTTGAGTGTGTTGTGTTACATAAGTTGAAGGTTATATTTTTTGTCATTGATTTTGAACAACATATTTATAGTGTTTTTGTGGTTATCCATAGTTTGAAGGTTCTCTTGTGTTCTAGGTGCATACACAATGTGCTCTATGTGCATATATATATATATATATGTCAAGGAAAAATATGGTTCTCTTCATGCATCACTATGACTTTAATGGGTGATGAGCCTAGTTTTTGGTCTAGTTTGGGTAGAATCTATAGTCTATTTGTTCATTGATGTCATGTATTTTAATACTTAAATGTTGGTATCGGCATAATGTTTCCCTCAAACCATTGGCATTCGACACTGCACTATCTATGCAAGCTTTAATGATATTTGGCATAATATGTGGGTCATCTATGTTGATTTTGCATACGATTAATGAGTGTTTCTTAGAGTGGTTATTGATGTGTAGTTATTATGCATACTAACCTTGGACTACAGACTTAATATGTCACATATGGAAGACACGCCAACTGGGCATGCACCATAACGTCCAGTTGAGAAGCCGCTCCAAGTCAAAGGCAGTCGGCAATAGAGATTCTTCATGCAACCAAATGTAACCACCTTGCAATGGACCTTAATGATCAAGCATGCATGGGCATTACTATTTTGTTGGATCTGTGCTTGACTTGCATGTCTAATCGGATTCCATGCACGCATAACCGTCACCGCTCCACTTTCCCTTGTTTTCCCTAAATGGCGTCCTCCCAGTCATGGAGTTGACTACCTTGTTAGTTGTAGTATAAATAAGAATCTGATGCTCCTTTGGGTTGCACAATTTTACATTGTACTCTCATTTCAGTGATACAAATACATTACTCTTTGTATGCGCGATTTACAGTGAATGAAAATAAAGTTCTGAGTTTGAACATCTGATTTTTTGTTAGTTTAGAGGATCTACTTATCCAAGGGGGCCCACTTGGTGAGTAATTCATTCTCTTATTTTAGCATTAGCTTAGTATTACTTATCGTTTGATATTTAGTTTGAAATCTGGCATTGACTATTCCTGCAGCCACTAGAAGTCCATTCTATGTCTGTTCTTGCAGCCAAAGCAAACAGAGTAGTCCCTATTTGTTGCACAGATTTTCATTCTTGCTTTGTATTTCAGTTTAAGCATAGTTATTGGTGGATGTTCATCATTTGCTTTATTTACTTTCAGCTATTTACTTTCAGCATTGTGTTTCTCAGTTGTAAAATGCAATGACTACTTGAGCCCCTAGTGCACATACAGTGATGACCCATTTCAAGTTCATGTCCTTGGGTTGACAAGTTAAATGCACCTTCACAATGGTTGAATGATTATTCAGGTTAGATGTCCAATCTTTGAATCATGGTCGTAAAAGCCCAGTTATGAGATCATTGTAGAAGGCCGACATTTTTGGCACTGTTGTCGGGGATGGTGTCAAGCTAGGAAGTTTTTTGAGTCATTGGTAGTTTTGTTGTAGTATCTTTGAAAAAAATTCTTAGCATATCCTCATATAGGAAGTAATGACCCTCCTGATTCTTTACCAATTTTTGTGTGAGTTGATTGATAGTGAGTGATACTGCATACATAGAGCAAGGAGAAGGGATGCTTATGGGAGATTTCTTCCTAACAATCCCTATCCATTCCAGTTAGTTGAGTACCAAAACTTATTAGAAGAAGAAGAAGATTCACACCCCTTTGCAAACGCATATCCTAATTTGACTATTCTGAAGTCTCCTCGGAAGATCAAAATCAGCTTGAGAACCCCTTTGCCTGTGAACCACATCAAGCAGACATGGGTGATGCAAATGGGAATAGACAAAACCAACCAGATTTTCCTTTCCCCATTTCCCATCAGAATGAAGTTGACAACATTAAGAACATTCCTGCTTCAGCACTCCCCAAGTTCTATGGACTTGTGACAGAAGATCCTGATACCTTCTTATTTGAATTTGACATACTCTACAGGAGCTATGATTATACTACTGATTCCCATCGGCTTAAGTTATTCCCCACCACTCTGAAGGAAGCTGCATTAAGATGGCTCATGAGCCTAGGCAGAGATACTATGCAAACTTGGGAAGATATGAAGACAAAATTTCTTGAGAAGTACAAGGAATACTGCAGGGGTAGTGACATGAGAGGAGGAGACATTTTTAGGATGTAGCAGAAGGAAGATGAGAGCCTAGAAGACTACATTGCAAGATTTTTGTTTTGCCTACAAAAATCTCCACACCATGCACTTAATGAGGAATCAAAAAAGTTACTTTTCCTAAGAGGAATCAATGATGGTTGCATTGATGCTTTGGACCTCATGGAAGGAGGAGATATCTCCCAAGTTCCATGGGAAGATATCAAGAAGATATGCCAGAATTACTCTAGGGAGCTTCAAAGAAAGGGAGAGCTTATCAATCATCCATGGGTAATTCAACTACCGATGGAGTTTCAAGAATGGAGATTACTCATTTGTTGGTAGACTTGAAGCAAGATATTATTAATAATCTAACTACTCAGCTAGATACACTTCAGGCCAAAAAGAAGCAAGAGGAGGAAAAAATGATGTTGACAGAGTATTGTCCTCACTGCAGAAAAAAGGACTACAGATGTAAGATGGTCACTAACCTAGAAAGTAAGAAAATTCCACCTGAGTTCAAGCCAATTCAGATTGAAGAAGACCAAGTCTACTATGTTGCACAAAGGAAGCCCTGGGCTCCAAGACAAGGTATGCCACCAAATCCACTATCCTATACTGGACCATATTTTAACTCTTATTCATCTGGAAACCAATGGCAGCCCCCATATCCACCCAGTTATGGAGGATATCCATCACAGCCTTGGAGTAACCCTCCAAATGCTTGGCCTAGCCATCAAAGTCCTCCACCTTAGTGGTAGCAACCTTAGAGGAATTGGAAGCAATTTCAAGGGCATTGGAAACCACCTCCAGGAAATTGGCAGCAAACAAATCAATGGAGAGGAGGGCAACAATGGCCTACCCAGAATACCACCTACATGCAGCCACCTTCTCAGCCCCAACAACCTACTATAATGCCTCCACCTGCTATTCCAAGTCCTAATGCACCTAAACCAACTTAGCTACTAGCTCAGCCCACACCCAATTCTAATAATAAGCCACAGCAGTGGCCTATATATTATGTTGATTCAAACCAATTTCCTGCATGTGTTGTGAGTGTAAGTGATATCCATTTGCGTTCAGGAACCAAGCTACCAGCCCCTTCCAAGCCCATCATTACTGAGCTTCTTGTGGAAGAGGAGGAGGATTCTCTAAATGATCCTATTCATCCAAATGCACCTAAAAGTCCCGAACCAGTCCAAGCCAAATGGACCAAGCAAGAACCACCATTTCCTCAGAGACTGGAAGTTTCCAAGAAGAAGGATGAAAAGGAGGATACTACTTTTGACATCCTAGATCAGCTAAAGCATATATGTGTTCAAATACCCCTATTTTAGGCCATAAAAGATGTTCCAATCTATGACAAATCCATTAAGGAAGCTTGTCTTAAGAAGCCAGGAAGGAAGAAGAAAGACCCAACTACAGTTCATGTGGTGGGCCAGCTAGCTGATATCATGTTGGGAAAAGTGACTATTCCCAAGCATAATGACCCAGGCAATCATGTGGTAGCAGTTGTCATAAACGGGATTCAAGTGAAGAATGCTCTGATTGATTTAGGGGCAGCAATCAATGTAATGGCCAAAGACATCCTGCAGCAACTAAATATTGCAAGAATGAGATCTACTCATGTTGTCCTGCAGCTTGCAGATAGCTCTATTATTAAGCCTGATGGTGTAGTGGAGGATCTTGTGGTAGTGCTAGACTTCTGGGAATATCCAACAGATTTTATGATTCTTTCTCCTAAGGCCACACTAGGCAAGTATCCCATTATCCTTGGAAGACCTTGGTTGGAAACTGCCAATGCCTATATTGGATGTCGATCAGGTGACATGACCATTTCGGATGGAAGGAGCACTAAAAATTTTGTTCTTTATCCACCTGCTCAGCCATCTCATGATGAAGAAGATTTTGTATGGCCACAACTTGGTGAAGAGGCCAAAGAAGTTAATTATGTGGCACAGCTTATGATGCTAGGAAAAAGATCGTTCATACAGCTCCAAGATGAGGATGAGGTGTTGATTAACATCATTCAAAACCATTATGGAGTGGAGGACACATCATCTTCTATTTTAGTTAGCACACTTATGCCTGTTCTTCCTACAGCCACTGTTTTTGCAGATGTTTTTCCTGCAGATGTTCTTCTTGTAGCCACTATTCCTACAGGCGTTTTTCCTGCATACAGACTTCCTACAGCAATAGGTACATTCCATACATTGTTTCCATATGAACTAAAGCTACCATGTGTTAATGAATCATCCATGGTAGAATTAACTACACAAGTACAGGTGTGAGAAGGAAAATTTCTGAATATTAATAATAAATTGAGTGAAGCGCAACAATTGTTGTTGGAAAATATATTAAGAGCCCATCAGCATGCATTTGCATGGGATTATCATGACATGAAGGGACTAGATCCTAAACTTTGTACCCATATAATTTATATCAGAAATGGTTGCACTCCAGTAAGACAGCCACAAAGGAGGATTAACCCTACACTAAGAGAAATTGTGAAAGGAGAACTATAGAAATTTCTAGATGCAGGATTTATCTATCCCATTTCAGATAGTCAGTGGGTTTCTCCATTGGTGATTGTTCTCAAGAAAGGAGGGAAGTGGTGATTTTGTGTTGATTACAGAGATCTTAATGCTGCCACCAAGAAAGATCACTTTCCTTTACCTTTCATTGATCAAGTTTTATACACACTTGTAGGAAAGCAATACTTCTCTTTTCTAGATGGATTCAGTGGCTACAATCAGATCCAGATTGCACTAGAAGACCAGGAGAAGACCACATTTACCTGTCCATGGGGGACCTATGCCTATTCAGTACTCCCATTTGTCTTGTGCAATGCACCTACAACTTTCCAGAGGGCAGTCATTAGCATCTTCTCAGACATTTCTCATAATTGCATGGAGATTTATATGGATGACTTTACTACTTATGGTGTTGATTTTGATCAAGAATTTGAGAATCTCAAAAGGGTCCTACAAAGATGTGAGAATCAAAAATTGTCCTTAAATAGTGAAAAATTCTTTATGATGATGCAAGAGGGTGTAGTTCTTGGCCACTACATCTCCCATAAGGGAATTCAAGTAGATCCTACAAAAATAGAGGTAATCACAAATCTGCCTACGCCTGCAAAATAGAAGGATGTTAGAAGTTTCTTGGGTCATGCAGGATATTATAGGTGATTCATCAAAGACTTCAGTAAGGTAGCAACACTGTTGTATACCCTTCTCACTAAGGATGTTGAATTTTAGTGGACTGAAGCTTGTGACAAGGCATTTTCTGCTTTGAAGGTAGCTTTGACAAATGCTCTTGTACTTAAGGGACCCAATTGGGAGCTTCCTTTCCACATTCACACTGATGCATCAGATTATACCATAGGAGCAGTCTTAGGATAGAAAGAGGGAGTTGTTGAGAATGTTATCTACTTTGTCAACAAAAATTTGCAAGGATCTGAATTCAATTATACTATGACAAAGAAAGAAATGTTGGCCGTAGTTTATGCACTGAACAAATTTAGACATTACATAACGGACTACCAAATCTTTGTGCACACTGATCATGCAGCCTTTAGATATCTCATGAATAAACCTTTGATCACAAGGAGATTGGAAAGATGGTTATTATTGATGCAGAAGTTTGATATAACTATTGTAGATAAGATAGGAAGAGCTAATGTTGTTGTAGATTTTCTTTCAAGGTTGACTACATCAAAAGACAACCAGCCCATAGACGACTCTTTTCCTGATGAGCATCTATTCTCCCTCGGCATACAAATACCTTGGTATGTTGACATAGCCAATTACTTGGTCACAGGTAGAGTTCCTTCTCATTTCTCCCCAAAAGAGAAAAGGGCACTATTGAAAGATCTTTTCCTTTCTCTTGGATTATTGGAAGTTTTTTATACTGGACCTAACCATGTCATGAGAAGATGTGTAAGAGAAGATGAGACTTATGACATTTTGCATGCATGTCATAATCAACCATGTGGAGGATACTTTGTGGCCAAAAGAATAGCAATGAAGATCTTGAACACTAGGTACTACTAGCCAACACTCCACGGAGATGCAGGAAGGTATACCAAAAAATGTGATAAATGTCAAAGAATAGGCAGACCAACTAGATTTGATGAGATGTCGATGTGCCCTTAGATAGTGATCACTCCCTTTGACAAATGGGGATTAGAATTTGTGGGACCAATTGACCCTCCATCAAATGGTAAGTCTTATATATTGGCATGCACTAATTATGTAACAAAATGGGTAGAATTCAAGGCCATGAAGCATGCAAAGGATAACAAAGTTGCAGAGTTTCTTTATGAGGAGATTTTCACAAGATATGGAGTTCCAAGAGAAATAGTGACTAATCAAGGGCCACAATTCATGTCAACTCTTGTTGTAGCACTAGTGAATGAGTATAATATCAGGCACAGAAAGTCTACTCCTTATCACCCTCAGGCTAATGGCCAAGTTGAGGTGAAAATCAAGAAATTGAAGCCATTCTGACTAAACCGGTAGCTATCCATAGGAAATATTGGGCGAACAGATTACCCGAAGCTATTTGGACCTATAGGACAACATGGAAAATAACTACAAGCTTCAAACATTTGAGTTTTTGTATGGAAAGACAATTATGATGCCAATTGAATTTGAACACAAAACTATGTGAATTGCAGTGGATTTAGGGATGGACATTTCTAAAGCACAGAGAGAAAGAATCATGCAGCTAAATTCTTTGGATGAAATAAGGAGAGAAGCCCTGCAGCATACAAAAGTAGTGCAGAATCAGAGAATAAAGTGGCATGACAGATTTATCAAAGACAAGAAGTTTAAACCAAGAGATTGGGCCTTGCTCTATGATTCAAGTTATTAGGACAATGCAGGAAAATTGTAGATGAGATAGCTAGGACCATATGAGATTGCGAAGGTCTTTCCCAGTGGATTCGTCCAGCTTACCACCATTGACCCTGTCAGGTTTAAATTACTTGTCAACAGTCATCACCTCAGGTTATATTATAAGCCAGCTTCTAAAGAAGAATTCCTGCATCAATTCACACAACACTTAGAGCTTCCTGCAGCTGAAGGTGGTGGACCTAGTGTCCCTCCTTCAGCCTAATTGAGCTACGTACTTTTCATAATAAAGACTTTCACTTATGTGGAAGTTCATTTCTTCATTATCTGCCCATCCACCCATCTGTACCACCTTTCTCTCTCTTCCATCACTTCATTCCACCTCATTCCATTCCACTACATCTTCATTCATTGCTCAATCCATTTTCCAACAAGGTGAGCATTACTTTATCCACAATCTTTGCAGTAAATCTTCCACACATTCAGGTATGTGTGCATTAATTGCTATCTTTAATCATCTTTAAGTATGTTCATTTAATCGTTGTACGTTAGCATAGGTATTCACATAAATACCATCATTGCTTGTCAATTGCCACTCCCATCTAACATGTGTGGACACATGTCCAAATTCAGGTTGGGGGGGGAATTAAAAAGATGCAAATATTTTATTGTCCATGTGTCAAACCATATTAGGCAGCGTCAGAATTTTAAAATGAGCTAATTGCATGAGTGAAGTGACAATAACTACAGCCACCAATTCTTCCTATCATAATTTCCCTTTATCACTCCTTTTCTTGCTATTATTGCCCTGTCCTCATCTTGAGTTGCAAGGAAGAAGACAAAACAAAAGATAGGAAATTCAGTCGACGCAGATACTGCAGGGAAGTGCACTTCATTTTCAAAAGGGGAATTGCAAAAAAATTGAAAGAAGTTGCAAAGCATTTGTTTGATTGTAGACAATAGGAGGTGGGTTAGTTCGAAACGAACCCATGGTGCATGATATTTTACTGCAGGATGCACAATGCCTGGCCAAATTTCAAAACTGTGGATGGATAGATTACTTTTTGAAGCTAGATGGTTTTGATGAAGGCATTGCCCTTGAATTTGCATAGACATTTTCAGAAGGAAAAGCCACATTAAAAGGGTTAGAAGTTGTAGCAATAGAGGAAAGAATTGTAGAAGTTACAGGGTTTCCTACTGATGGTGAAAATTACCCTATTTCCAAAGATGCCAAGTCAGCCAGGGCTGAATTCACAAAGCCAAATGACCCCCCATTGACCATAGACAAGCAGGGCGCAAAAAGAATGTCTATGCCTGAGCCATGGAAGCATATAGTTGTGTAAGTTATCAAATACATTACTTGTGAGGGTCTCTAGTTAAACTTTCATTTTGTCCACTTCAAGCTTTTGAACCACATGAGGCATGGGAGGAGGATAAATGTACCCAATGTGTTGTGTACAATCTTCTCCCAATCATGGCAGCCGAGACCCAAAAAGGTAGGGATAATTCTATCTCCCACCATTGCCTAATTAAATTGCTAGTTGAAAAATCTCTGTGTGATGTTTCCGGAATGAATTGGGAAGAGTTTATTAAGGTTGATCAATATTATCACCAGGAGGAGTTTGTCGATGTTGAACATTTGCCACCTAGGGCTACACCTCGATCTCGTAGGTCTAGCACGAGGGTAAGCACAGCATAAGCTATTCCTAGTGCTTCAACCTGTGGTGTTGGCTATGGCATGAATCCTCCTGTAGCAAAGGAAACCACTGAAATTGGTTCTTCTAGAACAGAGCACTCAGAAAAAGAAAGCTCTTCCTTAGATTTTGATGATGAAGTTCCACTTGAAACCCTCATGAAAACTAGGGCACAATAGAGGGAGGTAGAAATAAGAAAAGGAAAGGTTAAAACACAGTCTATAGAAATAAAAGTACCAAGTCCGAGAGAGAGGAAGGATGATACTATTCCTCCTACAGCCAAAGGAAGACATGAAGGACCTCCAAGAAAATCAAGACCAGTTGGGCCTGCATTTGGTACACCTCTGTAGGAAATCCCTAAACTTGATGAGACCCCACATGAGGACCCTGAAGCTCCAATGGAGCAGGAGCATGTTGAAAAAGAAGAAGAAGAAGAAGAATATTTAAGGGAGCAGCAAACATAACACTGGTCGATCTTGCTAGCATTGCAGAGGAATTGGAGGAAAATCAGAACCTCCTGTAGCATGAGCATGAAGTCCTGCAGCAACAACCAGAACCAGAGCAGGAGTTACTGCAGCCGCAACAAGAACAAGAGTCCCTACAGAAAAAGGAAGAAGAAACAACACCCTTATAGTCAGAGATAACTGGACATCCTGAGTATGCAAATAATGCCACATGAGGAGCTGTCATCAACAAAAAGACTGGTAGGCATTCATAATCCTCCTGATTTTTCAATACATACAGCAATTTTGAATCTATGGATGGAGATACAAAGAAGGGAGGAAGAATGGAAGAAGGAAAAGCAAAAATTAAAGGAAGAAATTCAAAAGAAGGATGAAGAAATTGAGGAGAAAAATGCAGAAATCGCTACCCTGAAGCAGAGGGTAGATGATATGGCAGCTTTGGCGCCAAAGATTCTAGAATGTAGAGAACCCCCAAGGGTCTATGCTTTTCTCCTGAAAGAGAAGTATCTCTCTTTTAAGATGTCAAGACTTGCCTCAGGTTTGAATCCTTCTATTGATACCCCTATGGAATTTTTCAATGCTTATAGGATTGCCACCCCTGAAATGAAGAATTTGTTATGTGAATTTTATTTACATAATTATGTTGTCATAAAGGACCATGAGTGGAACCCACTGTTGTATGTTGGAGATGTTCAATTGAGAGCATTCATGTCTTGGGTGCAAAATGAAATTAGTTGGGGACAGCAGCACAGTGCTTATAAACAATTGGAGTCTGATATCCCTTTGTATGTTAGAGTTGAATCAAGTAACCCAAGGGATATTTACAAAGAATGGCACAGAATGTTGCTCAGACCGAGCTATGGAAATAGGATTATTCCTTGGATTGAGGCAGTTTACACTAAGTATGAGGTAAAAACAACAAAAAAGAGGAAACTGTGAGGAGATGTTTATCCCAGAGATGGAATAGTTTGGATGATGAGTTGAAACAGGTTGAGCCTCATTCCATCCACAATTATGTTGCAGTGTTAAAAATAATTGAGAGACATATTCATATTGGAAGAACTCAAGGACGGCATTGGCTTCCCCTGACTTTCCAGCCACCCATGCTCATGTGGCCCATTCCAAATTTTAGATTCTACCAGAGTGATATTGCCATAGAAAGGTGGAGATGGGATAGATTTGATAGATTGGGAGGATTCTATAGGTATCCTGACTCATGCATTGTAGCCACTAATGTTGGACAACTCTCAGTTGCAAATTTCAGAGCTATGACCAAGTAGAAGAACAATTCTTCCCCTGTTGGAGAACCAGCAAAACGTTAAGTAGTGGGGAGTGATGAGCCTAGTTTTTGGTCTAGTTTGGGTAGAATCTATAGTCTATTTTTCATTGATGTCATGTATTTTAATGCTTAAATGTTGGTATCGGCATAATGTTTCCCTCAAACCATTGACATTCAACACTACCTTATCTTTGCAAGCTTTAATGATATTTGGCATAATATGTGGGTCATCTATGTTGATTTTGCATATGATTAATGAGTGTTTTTTAGAGTGGTTATTGATGTGCAGTTATTATGCATACTAACCTTGGACTGAGAGTTAATAGGTAAAGTTATGGAAGACACCGCTAGCTGTGCATGCACCATAATGTCCAGTTGAGAAGCCGCTCCAGGTCAAAGGCAGTCGGCAGCAGAGATTCTTCATGCAACCGAATGTAATCGCCTTGCAATGGACCTTAATGATTGAACATGTAGGGTGTTGTTGTTGCGTTGGATCTACGCTTGACTTGCATGTCTAACCGGATTCCATGCACATGTAACTGTCGCCGCTCCACTTTCCCTGGTTTTCTCTAAATGGAATCCTCCCAATCGTGGAGTAGACTACCAGGTTAGCTGTAGTATAAATAATAATTTGATGCTCATTCTTTGAATTGCATGATTTTATATTGTACTCTCATTTCAATTATACAAATACATTACTCTTTGTTTGCGTGATTTACAATGAATGAAAATAAAGTTCTAAGTTCGAACATCTGAGTTTTTGTTAGTTTAGAGGATACTTATCCAAAGGGGCCCACTTGGTGAGTAATTTGTTCTGTTAGTTTAGAATTAGCTTAGTATTACTTGTCGTTTGATACTTAGTTTGAAATCTAGCATTGATTGTTCCTACAACCACTAGAAGTTCATTATGTGTCTGTTCCTATAGCCAAAGCAGACAGAGTAGTCCCTATTTGTTGCATAGATTTTCATTCTTTCTTTGCATTTCAGTTTAAGCATAGTTATTGGTGGATATTCAACATTTGCTTTATTTCCTTTCAACTATTTACTTTCAGCATTGTGTTTCTTAGTTGTAGAATGCAATGACTACTTGAGCCCCTCGTGCACATACAGTCCTGACCTATTTCAAGTTCACGTCCCTGGGTTGACAAGTTAAATGCACCTTCACAATGGTTGAATGACTATTCAGGTTAGATGTCCAATCTTTGAATCATGGCCATAAAAGCCTAGTTATGAGATCATTGTAGAAGGCTAACAATGGTTTTAATATTTTTATTTAATTTCTATCTATACCTATATATCCATATAACTTTCAATCTATCTATCAATATATGTATCTATATATCTATTTATCTGTCTATATATATGTATGTTGTACATGGCAGATACATATGTTTATATATATATATATACACATATATATATACATATATATGTACATACGTATGCATATATATATGTGTGTGTGTGTACATACGTATTGACATAGACATACATGTGCATATGTATGCACATAGATATATATGTACATATGTATACACATACATATATATGTGCATATGTATGCACATATATATGCATATATGCACTACACAATTGTGAAATACATAAGTACCAAATGAATTATTGTGCAATGAAGAACAGAATAATGCAATTGCATGGAAAAATATTCTCAAAATGAAAACCAATGAAACCATTTTCATATTTTGGAATAACAAAAAAATATTAAAAGCAAATTATAGAGTTAAAGTTTGTGCAATGATGAACACAATAATAGGGGAGAGCACCCCATACTGGAGCACCCTACCTTGGCAAGTCCACATGGACCATAAATAAAAATAAAATTGTTTTCCACATTATCTATGGGACATGCTACAGTTCAATTGGTCCAACTTGTTCATGGCGTGCCCGTTACAATGTCTGACCATTTGCCATTAAATGGACTCTTTCATTATATAAGTAATATATATATAGTCCTCAAAGTAACTTCATACTATAATTTTGCTTTATTCCCATTACATTGTTGTACTCATCCATCCAAACATACCTCACATTCATCTCTACCCTTCACTCCTTCAACCTCCCTTGGCATTCCTCCATAGTAATACCCTCATAATCAACTATAATTGTATTTTGAGTGTTTTAACCAATATAATCTAATTAGTATTGTAGACACTTAAAAATGCCTTGAACGATACTACACACTAACATTTGATATACTAACATCATTTCGTCCTAAAATCCATCCTCTTTTCACTTATTTGATTAAATTAACCTAGTCAATTAATCAAAGGCCTCATGTTCATCTATTAATCTAATCAACCTAATTAGGTTAATTCACTCTTCATAATATTCACCTTTCATCCTGTCTAATCGAATAATGAAAATTATTTAATTAGCCTTCTTTTATCTTCTTATTTAATTAAATAAATCCTAGTTCTCTTAGTTATTTAATTAAATATCTTAATCCCACCCCTTTCATTAAATTAATTAATTATTTAATGCTAAATATTAAATTCCTCCAAAAGGGAATATTCCTATGGAATATCCCTCCCCTTTGCAAATTAAAAAAAAAAAAATTAACTTGCTAAATGCTAATTTTCCTCATCCACTTCAATGAGAATATTCTCCCTTTTCACTCATTCAAAAAAATGAATATTCTTCTTTGTAACAAACTTTCAACAAATTTCTTGAGCAAGCTTTGAAAGTGTGCTTCTTTGCATGATTGTGATCCCTTTATTAAATATCAACTTGCATTCTCAACCCTTGATGGGAATCCATGATCCATGCCTCCACCTTCTTTCCATCCTGACCTTAATTGATTCTTTCAATCTTGACCATTGATTTCTCATTTGCTCTCCTATAAATAGATCACTATTTGGAGACAAATGGATCCATCTTTTGATAACAAACTTATGTTGTTGAAACTCACACCCATTTTCTTTCATGTTTTACATTTAATAGCATTTTGGATTAATTTTCATGCATTGTTAGCTTAGCATCCATCAATGGCTTCCATGATAACTTAGTTTGAATTCATTTAGTATATTTTAGAATCTAGTGCTTGCATCTTTGAATCTTATATACATTTAGCATAGGTTTGCATACACTATCAAACATCTTAGCTTTTATCATGTTAATATAACTTTTATCATATTTTTGTTCATCTTTTTCATCAGTTTCCATCGATTTTAATCAATAAAATTGATTGGAAGGGCTCATATTATCCAAGGGATTGGGAAAGGGTCGCCATTTCACATCAATGCAACACCACTCCCCCAATAGGATAAGATTCAATTTCTTAGAATAAATGTTTGTCAAGTGTTTTAGCATGTTAGTTTTAATGGCTTCTTTGCTTTGTTGATATTGAATATCTTATTGGGACCATGACTTAGGTAATTAAATAGGATTTAAATTCGTTTGGATCTAGCATGTTTAGTTAACACTATGGTCACAAGTATTTACTAAATTGAATCATATAATTTTTTGACATTACAAACATCTACGATAAATCTAATGTGGTGTTTGGTTTACAAAAATGGAGTGAACTCTTATAATTGATAAAAAAAATACATGATTTTTTAAGATGTGAACCCAAACAAATAATCTTGAGATAAGACATGGAAACATGTTAACTTTTGTAGAGGTAGAGACTAATGTTAACATGTGCTCTGTGGGTGGTAATATTTTGTTGTTATATTGTTGTGTGAGATTATTGTACTTTGTTTATAGACTTTATCAAGCCAATAGCCTTGTACATGTATTTTTTGAAATATTGTATAAGATTGAGTTCCTTGGAATGTTATATCTTATACTTAATTATCTTTGAATCTAGGAAAAGATTATATATGTTGGAATTGTCAATGTGGCAAGTTAGGAATTATAAACATAATAATTGTTGTTAACAAAATTGAATCAGATTTCAATCCTTGTTGAATTTAGACATGTCTAGTAGACCTTTTGAGTGACTATATGAAATGTCTTCTTAAGCAGTTTCAAATGTTATATTATCATCATAGAATGTATTTTCTGAAATATTGTATAAGATTGAGTTCCTGGGAATGTTATATCTTATATCTAATTATCTTTCAATCTACGACAAGATTATATATGTTGGAATTGTTAATGTGGCAAGTTAGGTATTATAAGTTACATAATAATTGTTGTAAACAAAATTAAATTAGATTTCAGTCCTTGTTCAATTTAGACATGTCTAGTAGACCTTTTGAGTGACTATATGAAATGTCTTCTTATGCAGTTTCAAATGTTGGATTATCAACATAGAATGTATTTTCTGAAATATTGTATAAGATTGAGTTCCTTGGAATGTTATATCTTATATTTAATTATCTTTCAATCTACAACAAGATTATATATGTTGGAATTGTTAATGTGGAAAGTTGGGTATTATAAACATAATATTTTTTATAAATAAAATTGAATCAGATTTCAATCCTTGTTGAATTTAGACATTTTTAGTAGACCTTTTGAGTAACTATATGAAATGTCTTCTTATGCGGTTTCAAATGTTAGATTATTAGCATAGACTGTATTTTCTGAAATATTGTATTTAAGATTGAGTTCCTTGGAATGTTATATCTTATATTTAATTATCTTTGAATCTATGACAAGAATATATATGTTGGAATTGTCAATGTGGAAAATTAGGTATCATAAACATAATAATTAATTGTTGTTAACAAAATTGAATCAAATTGCAATCCTTGTTGAATTTACACATGTCTAGTAGACCTTTTGAGTGACAATATGAAATGTCTTCTTATACAATTTCAAATGTTAGATTATCAACATAGAATGTATTTTTTGAAATATAGATTATATGACAACCATAAAAAGGTAATCACATAGTATGGGTCCAATAAGTCGTCAATGGGCCCCACAGTGGAGCCCCTTAATATCCAATTGTAAAACATTTTTATCCATAAAGTAAACAAAAGCAGTCAAATCACTATACCAAAAACAAATAAGTTGAACCAACTTATGCACGTCATGAACAAGTTGGTCCTATTGAATTGAAAGCATTGATAGACATTAAGAATTGAACTCAAAGCAACTGATCAATTGCAGCTAGAGCAGGTTGGGTGTAACAATCCCAATTTATGCAATACATTTGCATTGACTTTCATATACACTACAAGTTGACTAACATTTACATTGCATGCATCAAATTGAAGTGGGTCACAAAATAACATCGTATAACAATCACATGGTATAGAGGAAAATGTCATTCACATTTATAAACAGTTTTAGTTCAAACCCAAAAATGATAAAGTTTCAACACACTAAAATTGGCATTCCGAACTACAAACATGATCTTGCAATTCACAACCAAAACAAACCAAAATATGGTGGACTTGTAGAGTTGGTCCCTCCCAGCCTCATTCAAATGCACCAAGAAAAGAATCTGAAGATGTTTTCTCATCTCCTATTGTTGTATTTTGACTTGTCACTAAATAATTTGCATTTGTATTTGTAAACTATGTGCAACTTACTTGTGATGGGGTTACTAGTGAACAAGTCAATCAAACTGAAAACTAAGTGTAGCTTTACTTGAGATGGGTTGGGACTCAAACACACATTACCTGCAGCAAAGTGAGGGATGTTATTGTTCATTATTTCCCAATAGAAACCATGGATAAGGGGGTTGCAGGAGTGCTCAATCATCTATCTTGCAGCAATACTCTATGGGAAGCCTCAATATTTCTTTCCTTCTTGTCTTATTCTTTTTGAACCCTCTCTTGCTCCTTCTTCTACTCTTTCTCCTTTCTTTGCAACTGTTTGCCCTACTCTATTTCCTTACATCGGATTTCCTTGTCAAATTTTCATTGTTCCTTCAACTCCAAGGCCACAATCTATGCTTCCTTTTTCTCCTCATTTTTTTGTTTCTTTCTACTTTTATTTCCTCTATTTCTTGTTTCCTTTGCTCCTAGTGCATTAGGAGACTCACGTAATCATCAGTTTTCAACAACTGAGACTACCGGCTCACCCGAATAGCCCCATTAGCAAACTTTCTCATTCTTGCATTGACATTGTGAATTGGTGGCTTCGGGAATTTACTGATTCTCAAACCAGTTTGGAATTCAATTGTCTCAGTGATTTGGGAGTCAATGAACTCTTGCTCGACTAAACCTTAATTTTTTGGTTGCCATCTACATAGTAATGTATTGTTCCATTTGGAGGTGTGGTAATTGGAGATGGGAATGTAAAATTCCCCATCTCTTCTTTGCAATGGAAGTCAAGAATGAGACAGTTGGTAAATTGCTTAGGCTAGCTATCCACGATGTCATGAAATTGTTGATTTTCACCTTCCTACACTTGAATTTCTATTGCACTCTGCAATGTCTATCCAACTTCATCTATTGAAACAACTCCTAAAAGACTAAGGATGTTCTGCACTACAAAAGCATCCTCTATGACATCAATCTGATATGTCTCGCTCGGATGCATTTCATCTACCAAGGCATCAGGATTGAGGCATCATATCCTCATCCTTTTAAAACCAACTTTTATGTTTGATAGTGTCAATGCTCTTTGCAGTGCCTTGTTGCCTAGCTCTACCAATTCTACCCTTCTGATTTCAATCTTCGGGTATCTAGTAAAAAATGGAGCCCGTTCATATTTGAAATATCACTTGAAAGGTGAGAACATGCTAACATTCAAAGGTTGTAGCTTGTGTTCCATATGTGTAGGAAGTGTAAGGAGGTCAATGCCTAACCTCCTTACCTCATGGATAGTTTTCACTACAACATGGATTCCATGGTCATTAAAAATGAGAAGGTGCCTATTAGTTAGTGACACACCCTAGAACCGAGTTACAAAAATGTTTCAGGTAGTCCATAAAAATTTCTTTTGTCATCCACATGTGTGCTTGGGTTGCCATGCAAGCAAGTGGTTCGCAATTAACAATGTAATTTTGCATCTTTGTCTTTCCCTTGAACAAATAGAACCTTGGTATGCTTTGACCAGTTGCATTAACACAACACAAAAAATTTATCCATTCGTTACTCTTGGGAATTACGTACAAGACGTTCATGTTGCCTCATCATGCCAACACCCTCATTGTTTCATTTATGCCCACTTGAATCCCCATTTCATCGTACTTCCATATTCTTTTTGGACCATACAAGTTATTTTCATAGGTTGTTGACAGTGTTTTGTAGAATCCAACTACTACTATGGGTCATAAGTTTATTGCCTTGTCCTTGTTGAGACCTTTTGTTGTGTGCAATATCAATTCAGGATGACACCTCTTGAATCTAGTCCACCATGATTTTCCAGGTATCCCATCCTTGAAAGGGTTGGGTCTAGTTTGGAAAATATGGGAAACCTCTGCTTTGAGATTGATAATCTCAAGGCCATGGCTGACATCTACCATTTTTGTGCACCAATCTATGATAAGACCCTCCTCTTGTGTGAGGACAGTTGGAGGACCCTTCTTTGAAGTTGTTGTGATCTCGCCTAACCAATTGTTCAGTGTTGTAGCTGGGATTCTCCATTTCTTGGGAGCAGTCCTCGTGGACATCCCATTGGTTTTCACATCCTATAGGGCCTTGTTCATGCCCTCTATTAACCATTCTCGTTCTGGTGATGCTCTTGATGGGCTGCTTGCAGGTGCAGCAATCTTCGAGACTACCTCAACAGGCTAAGGAATGTTGCTTTCTTCTATAATAGGTTCTTGCACAGGGGGGACTATTACTATTTTTTTACGTGTATGCGACTTTGTCTTGCTAGTCTTCTTTGTTGGATTGGACCTCATTTGAGCTTTAGATTGCACCTACAGTTCTTACAAAAATTGTTTGAATCAATGAACATTGTTGAAGTCATAGTGATACATGAACAATTTGTTTTTCTTTAATTTGCATGTTGACAGTTTGTAATGCAATTGTTGGTATCAGTTTGGTTTAAGAATTGAAGTGAAATGACTTAGAGCATATCAGGTGTAACAATCACATTCTATGAAACTAAAATACATTGACATCCATAAATAGTATATATTAAGAATTGAAGTGTAATCTCTTAGAGTAGATTAGGTGTAACAATCACAATGTATGGAACAGAAGTGCATTGACTTCCATAAACAGTAGGCATTAAGAATGGAAGTGAAATCAGTTACAACAGATTAGGTGTAACAATCACATTGTATGGAACAGAAATGCATCAACACGATTATAGTGCATACAAGTGATTGACATTCCCGGGCATATAGAATATAAATGAAATCACATTTGTTGTAACTACAACAAATCCTTAGAACTACATGGTTGGTACATATGTTGTCATATATATACTACTAATTGGAATAACTACATAACTATGTTAGTTTTAATATGTTGTTCTTTTTAGGAATATATATATACATGTATATATATATATATATGTATATATATATATATATGTATATATATATATATGTATATATATATGTATATGTATATATATATATGTACATATACATATATGTGTGTATGTGTGCATGCGCGTACATATATACACATATATGTACATATATATTGCACAAATAGTATACTGAGACATGAGTGAATATGTGTTGAACATTGTTGAAATGAAAGACAATAGTACAAGCCTAGTGAGGTAGAAAACCTCACCTAAAAGACAAAGGGAGCTTTCTTGACGGTAGAGTCAAACAATGAATTGTGCAAATCCGAACATGTATGGGTGCCTAACCAAACAAAGACTCCAAAACAAATGCAGTTCTAGGAATTAAGAATAGATAGGCATTGCTAGGAATTAAGACTTGAAATGAAATGACATGGTCTTGTGCACTCAGAGCGGTAGGGTGTAACAATAAGATTGTAAGGAGCAAGGTAAGTTGAAACCCATAAACAGGGTAAGTTGACATTCATAAACAGTATAAGTTGAAACTAGATATTGAGTTACAGGGTAGTGGGTGACAAACATTTGCAGTCCATACAACTGATCTATATTCCCATGCATATAGAATTTTTTTAAAAAAAACCAAAAATTGAACTGAAATGACTTGAAATTCATAAATAGTGTAAGTTGAAACCCCAAATATTGAGTTATAGGTTATTGCGACAAACATTGACATCACATACAGCATATTTGTATTTTGAGGCATAAAGAATATAAATGAAAAACCCAATGTAAACAACATCAAGGTGAAACTCCGCATATTTACAATTTTATGAAAAACATATGCATAGCATACAACAGATTAGCATTTGTAGGCATAAATAATTAGTAGTTATAGAATACTTGTAACTTGGTAGTGTGTTGTTGTTGTTGCTTCTGGTCTTTCTTCATCTTCCTTTAAGAAAATGTTGAAACTGAATATGAAAGTGAGACGTGCTAAATGGAAATTGGCAAAGATTGAGTAATGCATTTTTGAATTTGAAAATCATTTTATATGTTCAATGTTGGTTTGGTATGGAGCCTTTAATTTTTGTCCTTTTTCAAATTTGAAAACTTGATCATGTGCCTTCAATTATAAAGTTTGTATGTATTTATGGCATGCAATCCTTTTTAGCTTCTTAAGCAATTTTGGTGGCTTTAACACCATTGTTTTGGTCGTTGCAAGTGGCAAAATAGGAGAATACACCAGTAGTCGTGCGTTGGGATTTGACTAATGGGACACAAGTGAATGATTGATTTTCCTTTGAGTGTTGTGTTGTCGGGAAAGTTGGATAGGGGATGGGTTCGATTGGATTTAGTGATTGGGCAGTCTTGTCTCTTAGTTGTTCTCGTGGCATCGGATCTATGAAAATATTTGTGGTGATGTAATGCAAGTGGTGATATTTAAGGGGAGTGTGGGTTATACTAATTTTATATTTTGGTTGTACATGTTTTAATGCTACGGCCCATTAACAAGCAAATTGTCTTGTAAGATGGTGGTGTTAGATGTGCTTTGAATATTCTCTGACATGTAAGACTGTGAATAACTATTTGTGTTTGGGACAAATATAAACTAATTATAATACTTTTTTTTTATGGTACAGTGATTCGACTACTTTTGTTGACTTTATGGATAAAAATTGTTTTACAATTGGATATTACGACGGTCCACTGTGGGGCCCACGGTTCACTACTTTTGTCCCCACTATGTGACCCTGCATCACTGTCGGCCCTTCTCCCCTATCTTAAGCTTTTAATGTTCTATTATATGTGATTCAACTTTTAATTTTAATTTTTATCTAATATTTTATTAAAACATATTTATAATAGTAAAAATAATTTTAAAATATATGATGTATATATGTATGTATTATATAAATAAGGATTGATTAACTTTCTAATTATATATATGTATACTAATTCATGCTCCCAACTTATATCTATTTCTTTGTTTGTTTTAAAAAATATATTTTAAATAAATAATTTTTCTAAGTGAATATGCATTTATATAAATTGTCGATTATTCATTTAACTAGAAGAATTAAACAATTCATTTTTATCTTCTTCCATATTGAACTAATCATTATATTAAGTACCATGATAGTTGGTTCCTCAAAATAACTTATTTCAAACTAATTTACAACATGTCTCAAGAATTTATTTCTCTAATAAACAACTTTATTTATTTATTTATTTCAAACAATTCACAAAATTTAACTCATTTTACTTAGATTGTTTGTTTCATCTTTATATCCATCATGGAATCATAATAAGTGAAATAAGGTAAAACATTTCCTATTAAACAACATTCTATATATATAATTTTCACTTTTAAAGTTCTAAACTATAATTTATAACTATTATTTATAGAAGTATACATATATATATATAACTTTATATTTTATATTTTGTATATACAAATATTTTTTATTAATTCTATTATTTAATATACGCTTCAATATATATATAATATTAAATTATTCTATAAAATAAACTTTTATATATAAATGATTATTTGAAAATCTATATCGTATATTTATAAATCTTATTTGTTAATAGGGTTTAAAATGATATATATATATATATATATATATATATTAATTTAACTAATCTAACTTAGAGCTTTTCTTTAAGGATTCCCTTATAAGACAATTTTGGAAAGGCTAGACATTTTATTTGATAAACCAATTATTTAATCTAATGCTTTATTGAACCTTTATACTATCTAACTAATAAACCAAACTATAAAAAAATGAAAATCATTAACTTAATCCTTGGTCCTATTTTTTTTATATTTTCTATTAACAACAAACCCTATACACTATCTAACATGGAGTTTTAAATCGTTGTTTTATGTCTTCTATACATAATAATAATGAAAATAACTAGTTATCTTCCTTTGGGAAAATACACAACTAGTCTTATAAGGCATATCACATACACACAATTATATTCCACATAACTATATTCATGAAAACTTGAAAACTTTTTCCATTGCACAAGGCACATGCCTATCTTCTTGAGGCTCTAAATTGAAGAACTCCCAAATAGTTTTCCAACTTCAACGCATAACCCTAAAAAGTGAAAACAACAAAAGAAAAAAAATAGCCAATAGCTCTCCTCCCAACCATAGGATTGAAATTCAGCACACCCTCGAGCTCTGAGGGTCACATAGCTCTCCCAAACTTACTTTACACATGGTTTACATTTCCAAACTTGACACAAATCAAATATTCATTCATATAATTCAAATGCTTAACTATAACACACAAAATGGTTATTCCTATGTAACTTAACAAGGTGTAACTCCTACCCAAACAAACTCCAACACACACAACATCATCGCAAAGAATCCAAAATTAACTCTTCGCATAGATTTCAATCACAAATACACATTTAAACAAGAATCAACAAAGATATACATAAACCAATGAACACTCCAACATTCATTTACATATCAACAAAACTCAAACCAAAAAGGGTAGATCTTACCAAGAGATTTTCCAACCCAATTATGGAAGAATCCCTCACTTTCTCCAAGCCCTTTCCTCCATTCTTCCTCACCCATCCTTTCCTTTCCTTTCCATCAAGAAATCTCCTCCCAAATGAGAAGATACAAGAACAACCAAAAGCAAAATGAGAGAAGTCACGGAGAAAGAGAGAAGCCCCTTCTCTTTTCAAAGAGAAGGAATATATAGAAGGGAAAAGGCAACCAACTCCCCATAACTTTCCAACCACCCAACCAACTCCAATTCACTTTTCATAAGTGAGTAATTAGAGTGGATTTTAGATTTTATTTGAGTGGTTTTATGGAATAAGATGTCTAACCCATAGATCTACCACGTAGGAAACTTTTTATACAATTTAAAACCACATAAGGACTTCATAAAACATACAAAAATAAAGGTGATCCCACAAAGCTGGTTTACAATTTCTAGGAGATTCTGATTTTTGCTGAAATCACAAATTTTTAGAAGATATAATGATTTAAGCCTTTAAAAGTTTCATTTAAAGCATTCAAATTGAAGAGGGTTTGATCAAACTACCTTAGATCAAACCCCCTCAGATAGAACCCTGCTAGTTTTAAACCATACCTATAACGAAGTCTTTTTTACGCCTATCAAAATGCTGATAAAAAACAATTTGTGATTTACCTTTTGGGGGATCAAATGAATTCATTTAAAATTTATTTTTTGTAAGTATGTAGTCCTTATTATAAGCTTCCCAAAAAGTATAATTTTAAATAAATTTAATTTTATTATTATATTTATTTTTTATTTCTTGTGAATGTAGGTTTTTCACCAAAAATCAAACTCTTTGCACATGTGGAAAAATTGGAGATTGTCAAAAAAAATTGAAAAATATGAGTGCACAAATATTGAAGTCTTGATCCAAAAAATAAAAAATTGAATTTCATGATACAAAAAGTTACATCGCTATAACGGTTCGCTATGTCTAAATTGTAATTAATTTGACTTCAAAAACTGATTAAATAAAAAAAATATTCAATAAAAATTATCTAACCAAGTGGAAGCATTAGATATCAGGAAAGCACAAATCTAAATTTGAGAATTAGAATTTTATTCTTCATGGAAAAAAGTTATGTTATACTGAAGATCACTTTTGGCAACGATAACTTTTAAAAAATGTTGTTTTAAAAAAATTTTCCAACTAGATGAAAAGAATGCAATTTGATTCCAAAAATTTTGAAAAAAATATATTTAGAATCTACACAAAAAATGTCACGAAACTCTAGTTTGCATCATTTTCAAATTCCTCACAGTTTAGCCGCTATAGGTGCTCGAAAGTGAAGATTTAGTTAAGAAAATTATTTCAGTGTCCAGTTTGGCCAAAAATTGTAAACCACTATTGTGGGATCACCCATAAATCACATTTAAAAGGTGACTCAATGGTGTAATAGAACAACCTCTCATACATGCACAACCCTTACAAAACAAGATTAAAACACATCATTGACAAGACTAAAAATTCACAAAAATAACAAAGGAAGTAGCTATGTGACCCCTTGATCAACATTGGCCAATTTTAACTTGTTTACTCCACCTGAAAAAAGTGTTAGTATTTCCCATGATTAATAATAATTGAAACAAATGACATATGAAGAATAACCTTCTAATAATAATCGACTAGAGAATTAAATATACAAAAGTAACATATAATTTAACTCTCCCAACTTGCATAATACCTTTTAGAGTCGAGCAATAATTGATCATACTATTTATCATCAAAATATCACTACTTATGACAATAATCTACTTAACTTACAATGAATACTACTATAAAGAAACATTGAATATCAATCATCATCTTAGAATCACACCTACTCACACCCACAGTCTATAATCACCTAACATCATGTAATTCACATAATATACAAAGTAATATCACCAATAACTGAACATCTTGATCATTATGTACCTATGTAGACAAGGAATAGAGCTCATCTAGCTATCACACGAAATCGCAACAACCATAAGTTAGATAAGATTAGTTAGTTAACAATTAAAATATGAGAATCTTTGATGCATAGGAACAATCATTACTAATGTGTATTATCCAACATAAACTGACATAAAATATAGGACATAAATCATCAACAACTAACAGGATCAACAAGGCCACAAGGGATGGGGTCTTAAATATTCTGCAAAGCATGTGTGTTGGAGTTTTGTGTCGACAGGCTATGTGGTTGCATGTTTCATCTAATTAGGCTGACCTGATTGATGATTTGGGTGTTTACAATAGATGTATGTATATATACAAGGTTAATTCATTATGTGAAGGAGGAAATGAAGTAGTTAAAAAAGTGTGTGTGCGAGATCTGATGAGTGAAGTGCAAAGTGTAATAGTGATGAAGTATGAAGTGTGTTAAGTCAATTTTTTGCGCTTAATTGGAACTATACTTTCAGCATGTTGTAGATGCATTGTTAATAGTTCATCTTTGGCAGTGAGCCACCCTTCTATCTTTTTCTATTCTAGGTAGTGAGCCACCAACAGTGATCCACTCTTTCTTTCTGGACAGTGAGTCCATTCTGTAATCTCCATTGTAACCACTTATAATAAATTGTGAGTTAATCTTCAGTGTGGTTTTTCCCTTTCAAGGGTTTTCCACGTAAATCTGGTGTTCTTGTGTTTATTGATGCAATGTATTCTTTAATTGTTGCTTTCCATTATTACAAATTTAATGTGATACTTTGAATGGATGTTTAAGTTAATGAAGTTAATGAGTTTCAAGGAATATTGATTCACCTCCCCCCTCAATATTTCGAGTGTTCAACAATTGGTATCAAAGTTTGGTTCCTTCAATTGGCTTAATCGTCGAGGTAGATCTTGGACATTGAACACATGGAAACTAGGAGATATCCTATTCCTCTGAAAGAAATCACCCCTGAAGGGTTTATTAAAGAAAATTGTGAAGTTGATATGGAAGGAGAACTCAAATCAGCCCTTGATGATCTGGATAAAGTAGAATGTGAAAATAGAGATCTAAAAGAAGATATCAAGCAAGCAAATGAGTGCATCAAAAAGTTGAGGGATCAAATCAAGAAAGTTAAAGAAAGACTTGAGGAAACAAATGATCGGCTCAAATAATTAAATGATACAATCACTAATATGAAAGTGCAAGTTGAAGAAGGAAAAAGAGTTGAAGACTACTTGAATTCCAAATTGGAAGATAAGTCTATAGAATGTTCAAATCTTGAAAAAGAAGTTGTGACTCTAGAAGGAAAGATCTAGAGAAAGCAAAGACTCAAGAAGACAAATTCGAGAAAGGATCCACCTTGCTTGATGATATACTTGACAGTCAAAAAGCTTCAAAGGACATAGAAGGATTAGGGTTTGAAAGAGGAGATAGTTCAAAGGAAAATCAGACTCCAAGCAAAGCTAAAAAGAAAAATGATGAACAAAGGAAGAATAGAGATAATAAGAGAAATATCAGACAGGTCTGGAACTAGAAGAAAGATTTCAAAAGGCCTCCTATCAGACAACTGACTACACAAAGGTATTCATCTTTTAATGCTTACTGTTACTCTTGCAATAAATTTGGACATAGAGCAATAGGGTGTAGAAGCATAATGAACTAGAATGTTCAATACTTTTCCGGTCAATGCTATACATGCAATAGATTTGGTCATAAAGCTAGTGAATGTAAAAGTCAGATGATAAATGGTTACAATAATGGTATGATGTTTCAATCATTCAATGGTTATTGTTTTACATGAAATGAATTTGGGAATAAGGCTTTTGAATGCAAATCTAAAATGAAAAGTAAGTTTTTTCAGCAAAAAGGTGTCATATGTGACAAATGCAATAAGCCAATACACATAACTAAGTTTTGTAGAAATGTGAAACCCTATGTTTCATAGAAGAAGACTAATCCAGTGAAGAAGATTGACCCAATGGAGATGAAGAAGAAAATGAACAATATCTAGAAGAAAAAGGAAGAGAAAGAGGTGAAGAATGAGTATGTGTCAACTCCTAGTGCAAATGTTTCCTCTGAAAACTAGATAGAGAGCTTTGGCTTAAGGGGAGTTTTAGCAGAAAACTTACCAGCCCCCTACCAAAGATGTGATGTTGATATCTTCAGCATACTGGTATATGTGTATATTAATAAGGTTGATCTTCTAGTGGCATCTTTGGTGTGAAATATCTTGTTGCAGAGATTTGTGGAGTGATTGAAGGTGCCTATGACAACACAGTGTGTGTTTTCCAACTTTTTCGACCTAACTTTATCTACTGCAATTAATGCACATTAGGTCACTGTAAATGGGTTTATATGTCATTTTGCATATGTTAAAGTCATTTAC